>VDFB02282238.1:0-87529 GCA_007258455.2 Sequoia sempervirens | reverse complement strand
TCTAAAAAACTTTAAAACACAATTAAAGACTTAAGAAAAGAGGGTTTTGAGCTGAGAGCCAGCAGGGCTCATCACAATTTTCACATTGACATTTGATGCTTAAGAAAAATGGGTTGCCCATTTTGACTTGGATGCACTTTTTTAATGTTTTGTAAGTGACATTTTGACATTTAAGTCATTAGGCTTATGCCCATGGGGTGGAGTGTCTCTCTTTGTTATGTTTCTTGAATCTTCATTAACATTGAAACTTTTGTTATGTTAAGTGTCACTTTACTTTTTCATTCTATTTTTTTATTAACATTTTCCCTTTAAATGAAAAAGTGCTTTTTGGATCATTTAAGTGATCTAATTTGTCATTGACATTGAAAAGTGCAAACACTTTTCCACTTAAGTGATTTCATGTTCTAATTTGTTGTGGATATTGTACTTTTCCCACTTAAGGGGCTTTCTGACTAAAAGTTATCAAAACATGACATTTCCCCACAGCATGCACCTAAGCACTTGGGAGACATTTTGAGTGTTTTTGACCCCCATATATGACATTATCTTTACATGGCACATCCCAAACCACTTGTGCACCCTTTCTGTACTTGAAATCCTCATATAGTACCTGTACTTTGTCAAGATGTGTTTTGGAAACCATAGTGACCTTTCATCTACCTTGGCACTTCATTGCCTTTCCTTTTATTCAAGTTTCTGTGTTCACTTTGCCTAATCTGCTGGATAACTCCTTTTGTTGGCCTTGCAAAGGTGTTGGCTAAAAAAAGGCAACAATAACATTGGCAACCATTGGGAAGAAGGCTTCCAGCATGGCTTACTCTCAAGAAACAACAAGGTTTTGGCCTGAAACTCAATATATAATTGTAGTATTTAAATATACAGATAGGGTATTAAAATTTGCACACTACAAAATTTAGATATCCTATATGTATATTTAAATACTATATTTATATATTAATTATTATTAATAATATTAATTTAATTATAATTATTCACTAGAACAGAATAATTAATACTTTATAAATAAAAATAATTTATATATAAATAATTTATTATTTATTTGATAATAAATGAGGGATCAATAGGGGGCCCTCAATCGAAAACAAGAAGATAGACATGATTTTAAACTGAGATGATAAGAGAAAAGCTCCAACACTAAAGAAAAAAGGGAATTACCTAAATAATTAAGAACTAGAAGCTCCCCAAACTTCATACCATCAATAGAAGTAGAATGGGAGACCCCAAACTGCATTGGCCCAAAGCACCAAGCCAGCAAAACTCCAAACAAGCTAGCAACCTATCCAAAAATAGAAAGAAACAATACAAATCCATGCCAAAGGGGACAAGCACACCACCTAGAAACCACCCAAGTAACCAAATTAAGCAAAAACAAGAAAGATCCAAAAGCAAGGAGCAAACTTAGGATGTAGCAACTGATCTCCTTCCTTTTTGAGAAAGGAGATACTCTGCATTTCTTCATTTTTTTCCACGAGGTGAATGCCTTCCCCAAATTTCCAAGACATTCCTCTAGTTCTGAAGGGGGGAGATCTTGGAGGCCCAAAAAATCCTTGACCATCTACTGTGAATCCTCCTCGCTAGACGGACCTAGATCAACAAATATCTGTAAAAGCTCTCTTGGCATGGCCTTGCCATGCATTTCAGTTGAGCCAATTGGAACCTTGTAATGTTCCCAACTAAGTTGGGCCGACCGAGGTGGAAAAATAAAAGTGTTTTTTAACACTAATTAAATAAAATAAATAATAATAGACTTAATTGAGTCTGGGCCGACTCATTTGAGTAGCGCCAATATTTAAATTTGAATTTATATTTTATCTCTTCTTTGGCTGACGTCTTGGAGTTGGCATGTTTAGTAAGTATTAATATGGAAAGGCTTGATTCATTTTGATCATCACGAATTTTGGACATTGTCTTACCCAGGTTGCGCAGAGAACGTAGTTGCTCACGCAGAGGTATCTAGGTGGGCGTAGCTTCAACCTGGAAGAATTCGTGTTGTTGCCATTAATGCATCATCCTTCGCTCATTCTTAGATCTTGTGCGAATTGTAGACTTGGCACAGCTCACGAGCACAATGGTGGGAGCGTTCGTCTTTCTGGGAGCCAACGTACATAGAGACAACACGTTGAGTGGAGGTGAACGTCGCATGATTAGGCCGAGCCTCACGACTCTGGATGAAGCAATATACTTTCTTCCTCTGTCAAGTAAGGGCATAGCAGACAATCCAACCAAGCGGAAGACATACACAGTATTTGCACACAATCCGCCATCTGCACCTGCATTGCATCGAACTCTCTCCCGCACAAAAGTCATTAAACGCACTATCTAAGAGAGACGACGCCACTGCTAAGGGCGACGGCTTCCTAAACGATCCTTCAGGCTACCATCAGAGTGCACGTGCATACACCAACAGAGGGATCCAAATCGGATTGCACCACACATCCTTGTGTACACTTTGTAATGAAAACTAAATCCAATATATATATATATATATATCTTGCGTTGTATCTGCTGTCTATTTAATTCTGAAGCAACATTGTGCCATTTTGTGTGAATAGTGACTTTAATTATTTTGAGTTTTGCTTGAGTTGATGTTTGGATTAGTTGCATAATAGAATCTGGAATTTGCGGTGTTAAATTATTAAATCCTGCCCTAGGATCTTACAGTGGTATCAGAGTGCTGGATCTTGCCAGCCTGTGGGTGACCGTTGATTGATGCAACCAAGTCGACGAGACTTGAGAGCCATTGAGAGAGAAAGGAGAAAATTAGAAGCATCTACCTAGAACAACGAGGGAATAGGAGGTAGAGGTAAGGAAAGAATTGAGGATCAGAATAATAAGCTCGAAGCATTCATGGAGAAACAGGATCAAATGAACCAAACATTGCTGCAATTATTACAGTCCCTTACGGCTGCAATGAAAAACAACAAATCTGGGTCCAACAATGCTGAAGAAGGCCATCCAGAATGCTCAGGAGGAGAACACAACAAAACCTCAAAGGGATCCACTTATAGACTTTCACAGCCCAAATTTTTGCCTAGGATAGAGGCACATCATGAAGAAGAAGATCAGCGGAGCTATGGTATCATTGTACAAGATTATATGAAGTTGGAAGTTGAGGCTCAAGCAACAATTCCCTTTGATCAATTCTACAAAGCCAGAAGAAGTGAGGGGAGACAATACCGGGGAAATAAAGATCTTCAACACAAAGTTAGCAAACTTTCACTCCCTACTTTTGATGGTTCGGAAAAGGTGACTGCACACGCATGGGTGCAAAAACTAGATACATATTTCTCTCTCAGCCCCATGACCAAGGATGAAGCTATCAAATTCACCATCTTACACTTGGAAGGGTTAGCTCATGAATGGTGGCACCATGGCATCATAACTCAAGGGTTTGGACTTGTGACTACATATGAGGACTTCACGCAAAAGTTGATGGAGAGGTTTGATAGGAAAGATCCCGAAGTGTACTTCTAGGAGTTAACAAGATTGAAGCAAACGGGCACTATGGAAGAATATGTTTCAGAATTCCAAAGGCTTGCTGTGATGGTACCAGATGTTTCAGATAAGAGGCTCATGTTCTTTTTCATTGAAGGTCTATCAAACTCTTTTCGTGGCTTGGTGAGGGCTTTGGAGCTAGCAACACTAGAGGAAGCAATTCGCAGGGCTTTGAGTCTAGAAGACTCCACCAAGAAGGGCAAACCTATTGCCAAGAGCACACTAGCAGGGCAACTAAGGAAGCCTTTTCCTAAGGCAAATTTTCCACCTAAGAGTTTGCCTCCAGGTCCGAATGACATGTCAAGAAATGAACTTTGTCGGAAGGGATTATGCTACCATTGCAAAGAAAAATGGAATGAGCATCATAGATGTTGAGGGAGAGGACAAGTTTACTTCATTGAGGTAGTTTCCTATGATGAGGCAGAAACCGAAGGGGGCAATGAGGAAGACACTAATGGGGAAGAACAAGAGGTCATTGTAGAAGGTGGTCCCATGGGAGGTACTCTTGCAGCGCTTTCAGGAGCACCACAATACCATTCTCTCCGCGTTTGAGGAGTTCTTCGAGGACAGAGAATGACAGTGCTGATAGATAGCGGAGCTACTCATAATTTCATTGACAAGAAGACAGTTGCCAAGTTGCGCTTGGAAGCAGAAGACTTTGAAGGGTTTGATGTGGTAGCTGCTAGAGGAAACATCCTTTCTTGCACTAGACGGATTCAACAAATGGAGCTGATCTTAGGACACAAGGTGAGGGATGATTTCTATGTTGTTGACATCGGTGACACGGACATGGTTTTAGGGGTTCAGTGGCTTCATTCATTAGGAGAATACACCACCAATTACCAAACCATGGAGCTGAAATTCAAGCATAATGGCAAAGAGGTTGTCCTTAAGGGCCTCTCCAGGAATGGTCCTATGGTGGTTTCAGCAAAAAGGATGGAGCGATCTTTTCAGAGAGATGAAGTAGCATGGGCAACAGAGTGCTTGATTATGGATACTAGTCCACCAAAAGAAGAAAGAACTTTCCCCATTGACATTCAAGCTATTTTGAACAAAAAGTGCAAGATGTTTCATGAGATTCCATCGGGGTTGCCATCAGATAGCGGGTTTCAGCATATGATAGAGCTTGATGAAGGAGCCAAACCGGTTATCACTACTCCATATCATCATCCGAGGGTGTACAAGGAAGAGATCGAGAAGGCCATCAAGGAGTTGTTGGATATGGGACACATACTTCCAAGCTCGAGTCCTTTTGCCTCATTGGTGGTGTTGGTCAAAAAGAAGGATGGGATGCTCAAGATGTGCATTGATTATAGAGCTCTCAACAAGAAGACAATCAAGAACTGCTACCCTATTCCCAGGATCGATGAATTGATAGATGAGCTACATGGAGCAGTGTACTTTTTCAAGATTGATCTACGTTCAGGATATCATCAGATTAGAGTCAGAGATGAGGATGTGCATAAGACAGCTTTAAGGTGTCATTATGGGCATTATGAGTTCTTGGTGATGCTGTTTGGGTTAACCAATGCCCCCGTTACATTCCACAGTCTTGTATGAATCAGGTATTCATTCTTTAGTTGAGGAAATTTGTGTTGGTTTTCTTTGATGACATCTTGATCTACAGTAAGACATGGGAAGATCATTTGAGGCATATAGAGGAGGTGCTTGACATTCTTGAGAAGAATTTGTTTTGTGCTAAGATGTCAAAATGAGAGTTTGGGATGATTGAGATTTTGTACTTGGGCCATAAGATCAGCGCTCAAGGGGTTAGTGTTGATGAGGAGAAGATCAAGGCTATTCAGAATTGGGCTAGACCCAAGAACTTGACACAATTGAGAGGATTTGTGGGCCTTTGCAGCTACTATAGAAGATTTGTGAAGGGTTTCTCCCACCTTGTAGCACCGTCGACTAATCTGACTAAGAAAGGAGCTTTTTCTTGGAGTCCCATAACGCAACAGGCATTTGACAAACTCAAGGAGGTAATGAGCTCGTGTCCTGTTTTGGCTATTCCGGATTTCTCATCTCCTTTTGTACTTGAGTGTGACACTTCAGGAGAAGGTATTGGAGCAGTATTGATGCAAAATAAGCATCCCATAGCATATGAAAGCAGGAACTCACAAATTTGGAGAAGGCTTTCTCCATCTATGATAAGGAGATGTTGGCTATCATGCATGCCCTTGCAAAGTTTAGATAGTACTTGGTTTGTGGGAAATTTATGGTGAAGACGGATCATAATAGCTTGAAGTACTTCCTCAATCAACGTGATTTGAATGATAGATAACAGAAATGGGTAAGCAAACTTCAAGCCTATGATTTTGATATTGAATATGTGAAGGGCAAGAACAATGTGGTAGTGGATGCACTTTCTAGGAAGCCTTATCTTTGTGCCATGACTGATATATCTGCTGATTGGAGGGTGGGCATTATAGTTGAGTATGCGAAAGATTCATTTGCTAATGACATTTTGGAAGGGAAAGTAATTGAGGACATGTATAAGGTGGTTGAAGATCTCATCCTCTACAAAGACCGGGTCTATCTTGTGCCCCATTCCAAGATCAAGAATAGGATTGTTAAAACTTGCCATGATGCTCCTCTTGCCGGTCATCTTGGATTCTAGAAGACATACAAGCAAGTGAGGGAACGTTTCTCATGGAAGGGGCTGAAAAATGATATTTTGCAGCATGTGAGAGAATGTTTGGTGTGCCAACAAAATAAAAGAGAAAATGTGTTACCAGCTGGTTTGTTGCAGCCCTTACCTATCCTAGATCAAAAATGGGAAAGCATATCAATGGATTTCATCATAGGACTTCCGAGGGTGCAAGGTAAAGATTGTATCTATGTTGTGGTAGATAGGCTCACTAAATATGCTCATTTCTATGCCATTACTTCAGAATTTAAGGCTCCTCAAGTTGCAGATTTGTTTTTTAGAGAAGTTTTAGACTCCATGGGTTGCCAAGAAACATTGTGAGTGACAAGGATAGTAGGTTTATTAGCTTGTTTTGGCAAGAGCTCTTCTGTTTGACTCACACAGAGCTAACCCCCAACACTAGCTATCACCCACAAACGGATGGACAAACAAAGATTGTGAATAAATGGATTGAAGGATATTTGAAAAACTATGTGACGGGGCATCAATCAACTTGGGTAAAATGGTTACATCTTGGAGAGTTTTGCTACAATACCACACATCACATGTCCATTGGTATGTCTCCTTTTAAGGCACTCTACGATTACGAGGCTACCTCTTTCATGAATCTAGTTCTTGCAGATAGTAGGGTTCCCAGTGCTAGAGACATGGTGCAGCAGAATGTGGATATCATGAATTCCCTGAAAGAAATCTTCAGCGTGCCCAAAACCAACAAAAGTCATATGCAGATCAGCAAAGGACTGAGAGAGTTTTTGAGGTCAACGGCATGGTTTACTTGAGACTACAGCCCTATAGACAATCTTTCCTCAAAGGGAATGGAGCGGAAAAGTTAAAGCTAAGGTTCTACGGGCCATTTAAGATTACAAGGAGGATTGGGGAGATTGCATATGAGCTTGATTTGCCTCAAGGGAGCATAATTCATAATATCTTTCATGTATCTTGCTTGAAAAAGGCCTTGGGATAGCAGATCACACCATCCATAGAGTTGCCACCTCTTGATGATGAAGGCAAGCTAATACTTGAACTTGAGACGATATTGGAGGTGAGGGAGAAGAGGTTGAGGAACGAGGTCATTCTAGAGTACTTAGTAAAGTGGAAGAATCTGCCTAACGAGGATGCAACATGGGAAGGCATGGAGATTTTCGAGCATCCCAATCTAAGGTTGCTTGAGGACAAGCAACAATCTGGAGGAGGGGACTGTAATGTTCCCAATTGAGCTGGGCCGACCCAGCTGGAAAAATAAGTGTGTTTTTTAACACTAATTAAATAAAATAAATAATAATAGACATAATCGAGTCTGGGCTGACTCATTTGAGTAGTGCCAATATTTAAATTTGAATTTATATTTTATCTCTTCTCTGGCTGACGTCTTGGAGTTGGCATGTTTAGTAAGTATTAATATGGAAAGGCTTGATTCATTTTGATCATCACGAATTTTGGACATTGTCTTACCTAGGCTGTGTAGAGAATGTAGTTGCTCACGCAGAGGTATCCAGGTGGGTATAGCTTCAACCTAGAAGAATTCGTGTTGTTGCCATTAACGCATCATCCTTCGCTCATTCTTAGATCTTGTGCGAATTGCAGACTTGGCACAACTCACGAGCACAACGGTGGGAGCATCCGTCTCTCTGGGAGCCAACGTACATAGAGACAACACATTGAGTGGAGGCGAACATAGCACGATCAGGCCGAGCCTCACGGCTCTGGCCGAAGCAATATACTTGCTTCCTTTGTCGAGTATGGGCATAGCAGACAATCCACCCAAGCGGAAGACATACACAATATTCGCACACAATCCGCCATCCGCACCTGCATTGCATTGAACTCTCTCCCCCGCACAAAAGTCATTAAACGCACTATCTGAGAGAGATAGCGCCATTGCTAAGGGCAACGGCTTCTTAAGCGATCCTTCGGGCTACCATCAGAGTGCGCGTGCGTACACCAATAGAGGGGTCTAGATCGGATTGCACCACACGTCCTTGTGTACACTCTATAATGAAAACTAAATCCTATATATATATATATCTTGCATTGTATCTGCTGTCTATTTAATTCTGAAGCAACATTGTGCCATTCTGTGTGATCAGTGACTTTAATTATTTTGGGTTTTGCTTGAGTTGATGTTTGGATCAGTTGCATAATAGAATCTGGAATTTGCGTGTTAAAGTATTAAATCCTGCCCTAGGATCGTACAAAGGGGACAAGCACACCACCTAGAAACCACCCAAGTAACCAAATTAAGCAAAAACAAGAAATATCCAAAAGCAAGGAGCAAACTTAGGATGTAGCAACTGATCTCCTTCCTTTTTGAGAAAGGAGATACTCTGCATTCCTTCATTTTTTTCCACGAGGTGAATGCCTTCCCCAAATTTCCAAGACATTCCTCTACTTCTGAATGGGGGAGATCTTGGAGGCCCAGAAAATCCTTGACCATCTGCTGTGAATCCTTCTCGCCAGACAGACCTAGATCAACAGCTATCTGTAAAAGCTCTCTTGGCATGGCCTTGCCATGCATTTCAGCTGAGCCAATTGGAACCTCTGAGGCCTCCAACAGCTTCCAAAGCAGCTTAGAAGAAAAGTTAACCAAACCTTTCTCATGATCTGCCATGAAACATCCATGGTTCCTCCAAATAAAATCATCATCAGATGAGCCAGCTTTTTGCACGCAGTTTTGAAGTTGAATAGAAGAAGGTCGAGAAGGATGAGACTGACATTCTGAAAACTTGCATCCAAGATTGTTGCAACTAAAGCATATGAAATGGAGGCCTTCAAAGTTAACATATTGCAGTCAAGATTCATGCCCATACAAAACTTGAATGGAGTGATATAAGGTTTTAGATAAATCAACAATGACACACACTTGCACAAAACTACTATGAAAACCATCTTGCTCAGAGTCAAACCACATGAAATCTCCAATTTTTTCTGCAAGCATCTTAATGAAAGTTTGATTTCACAGACCCAAAGGAAGCCTGTAAAAGCATATCCAAAGAAGGACCCTAGCAATAAATTCAGCTTCTGGATCAAAAAAGGTTTTCAAGGGCATAAATACACTTACATCTATCCAACAAACCAAGGGTCCTTAGACCAAACAAAATCATGGTCTTTCTTCGACTGAAATTGAACCAAAGTCAGAGTCTTCAAGTCTGTAACTCTGAAAGCTTGTCTTAATACTTAATTCAAAAAATTCAAACCAATGAGAGGAACTGACCGGGACCCAACTGCATTCTGGAGAGCCTTGAATCTTGATACCAAACACATAGAAACAAACTACAGATTTGCTTGCAACATGCTAGCATTTTAATTCACACCTTTCAATGTGACAAAAGATGGAATAACACACATGATAAATTGTTTTTCATTATAAGGAAAGCTCCCTTTGACCTAGAATCAAATGATTTCAAATATGCGATACAAACAAATTGAAATTTAAATCTGTCTTTTTGTTCTTCAGTCTAGGGCACAAGGCAATTTAATGCTTCTACAGTAGACAAGAGATTTTGTATATAAAAACTATCTACTGCAGAAAATGATTCAATTCAACTGAACAACGCTTACATTTTTCAGTTAAACACAAATTGAAAACTACAAGTGAAACAGGATTGCATTGAAAACACACAAACATTAAGCATGGAGGAATTTTACCCAAAGTTACAGACTTTTTTTTGACAATGGTTGCAATACAAAACTTACAAGAAGTATCAAATTGTACTTGACACAAAATAATTAGACATTAAAACTTGGAACTTGGTGAACAACAATCTCAGCAATATTCAGGCTTGAAAATCACTATTAAGAAACTATGTGCAAAACAGCACTTATTTATAAGGTTACAAACATTGCATGGTAATAAATTGAAGAAAAGAACTGCTATTTCTACTTTAAGAATAGCTTGAGTGCGTGCAATAAAATTTTATTTCAAAACATCCTATTTACTAATCCTAGATATAAACCATGCAATTGTTTGTTAGATTGATAGTTAAGATTATTACAAAACTAATAATAGTTATCCAAATTTCTCATCACTCGCATGATAAGAGATCCAAAGATAGATGATCTTACAATATTTGCCTCTGAGCTAAAAATAGAATTGCTCAAAATAGCACATAGTTACAAGACTTGGACTTGGCTAGGGTGACTCGACTCGGGACTCGGGACTTGGCGCCCAAACTCGGTGCAAACTCAGCAAAATGAAGAAACCCTAGAAATTTAGAGATTTTTAAGGATTTAGAACTTATTTCAAGCAGCCTTTATTAAATAGACCTTAAAGACACAATAACATCATTAAATAGAAGCAAATTTGATCACATACACAAGTATACATCGATCACATAAGTATAAAGTACACAAATTGTAGCTGAGCCGCTGAAGGAAATAGCACACTTAGATATATGAATATAGTCAAATGTATACAAAACTCATGGAATATGAAATCCATGACATCAAATGTTCCAAACAAATATGAAATATCACAAAATTCAAAACAATAACTAGAAGTTTATGGCTCAAAGGAGCCTGCATCTTTTCTACAAATGTGTCTAAGATAGGTCATGGATGAAGCAACAACCATAATCTCAAGTTTCAGGGCAATTACCCTAATGGGGTTGAGGGGCAGTGCCCTTTGTGAGGGTCTACGCGCCGTGCCTCGAGTGGGGTTGAGGGGTAGCGCCCCTCTTGGGGGTCTTGGGCTAGCGCCCCTTGCAGGGGTTTGGGGGCAGTGCCCCTAGTGGGGTCAAGGGGCAACACCCATTGCGGGGGTTTGGGGGAAGCGCCCCCAGCGAGGTCAAGGGGCAACACCCCTTGTGGGGGTTTGGGGGTAGCGTCCCTAGGGGGGTCAAGGGGCAATGCCCATTACGGGGGTCTGTGGGGGGGGGCGGGGGCGACGCCCCCATCGAGGTCAAGGGGCAATGCCCCTTGCGGGGGTTTGGGGGCAACACCCCTAGGGGGTCAAGGGGCAATGCCCATTATGGGGGTCTGGGGGCAGTGCCCTGAGCGGGCTCAAGGGGCCCCTTGCGGGGGTTTGGGAGCAGTGCCCCCATCGGGGTCAAGGGGCAATGCCCCTTGTGAGGGTTTGGGGGTAAGGGGCGATGCCCATTGTGACACACTGTTTTCAGTAAGTGCTATTTTTAGTAATTAGTCTGGTAGGTAGAGCAGTGTAGGGTTTCTTGTTTGGACAATGTGTGGAAGTTGCCCGATGAGCTTTAATGCCTTGTGTTAGTCCTTATTGTGGGGGTTTTCGGTGTTTCAGGCGTGGCTTTCTACTTTTAGCAGGGGACCAGTCCAATGGCTTATTGTCTACAATGAGCTCATTGTTCAAAGAATCGATGTTTTTCATTTACACGAGAAGCGAAAGCTTCAATAAATAGAATTACAAAGACGATGTTTCTAAAAGAAACAATCATTAACAAGAGACAAAGTTAGAAATTACTGGATGACCATTAACAACACAAAGAGAAAGATATTATACTAATACCCTCCCTTAATCGGCATCATTCTAAATACCCAGAGAAATAACAGAGAAGGCTGCCCCCTTCTTCTCATAACGCTTCTGCAACAAAAGACAAGAGCTTGCCATTGACTTTGCCACTTGAAATGAGTCTGCCACCAACCCTCCCAGAAACTGAATAACTTCTGGAAAAAATCCAAAAAACAACACCAATCGTCCAACCTAATGTTGGATAATAGAACTGTCCCTCCCTATAACCAGAGACACATTGAGAACAACTACAACGATTTTGAGGAAAAATTGGCAAACCCTCCAAACTGGTGCAAATGAGCAAGATGCCCGAAAACAGACTGCAAAAAACCATTGGTGTAGATGGTCGCACAACAACTCTAGGTGCAACTAAAAACAGATTTCAGCAAAGTACGATTTTTGAGGAAAAAATCGCCGAACCTAGAAATCTAAAGATTACAAATCATCGTTGTTTTGGAAAAAATAGTAAAAACCTAGACACAATTTTTGAGGATAAAAATCGATCAAAACCGGACACGATTTATGAGGTGAAAAATTGATCAAAACTAGACAATATCCAAGACACGGATTAGAGTACAAAACTTCATTTTTTTAGGAAAAACAGTAAAACCCAATAGATTTTTTTTTAAAGGAGAAACATTATTAAAACCCACCCTTAAGTTTTTGGGGAAAATAAATATTAAAACCGACCCATTTTTTTAAAGGAAAATATTAAACCCACCCTTAATTTTTTGGGGAAAAATATTAAAACCGACCCATGATTTTTTTAAAGGGAAAATATTAAAACCCAAACAAGATTTTTAATAAGGGAAAACAAATATTAAAACCTACAAAAGATTTTTTTAAGGGAAAAAAATATTAAAAGCCATAACAGAACATCGATCGACAAAAATGAAGAACCACGGCTTGAGATTAGAAAGACGCGCCACACAAATCCTTTGAAGAACGTGAGCAAAAAGGAGGATAAAAAAACTGCCCAGAAAAGCAACAGAAGATCGTTCCCAGAGGAGTGAAGAAATTGCAGCTAGGAAGGAGGAGAAATGCGACCAAAAACTAGCAGAAAACGCACCCTAAAAATGAATCCAAAAACGCGTGCAGAAGCTGCTCAAAGTTGTGCAGCCAGAAACGCGTGAAATCACGTCGCCCAACAAAGGTAAATCGTGGCTCAAGGGTCTTCAGAAATCGTCCTGAGGAGTATCGAAATCGTGCCCAAATACAAAAGAAATGCGGCCTGAAAGTTGTGTCCATAAGGGTTTAATTGCACGCCCAAGAAGAAACACATGCCCAACAACAAAAAAACTATTGCACGCGATTTTCCTCAGAAGAAGACGCAAAAGGTTGAAGCCCCCCCAAAAAAACTTGAATTATGGCTTTGAAACAAGCCCACGAATTTTTTTGTTAAAAAAAAATGGTGTCCAGAAAGAACTTGCTCTGATACCATGTTCAAAGAATTGATGTTGTTCATTTACACGAGAATTGAAAGCTTCAATAAATAGAATTACAAAGACAATGTTTCTAAAAGGAACAATCGTTAACAAGAGACGAAGTTAGAAACTACTGGATGACTATTAATAGCACAAATAGAAAGATATTATTACTAATGCTCATTGGCACATCAGTTATCTTTTCAACTTGTGCCTTTGATGTTTTTACTATTTTTAGTACTTACTAAAAATAGTAAGTCTATCTTTAGAAGTTGGACTCGGTCAGGCTACTCCTCAACAACATTATTTCAGTTGAGGCTTTTGGTTGCTAAGGTTGGAATATTTAAATATTGGTTTCCTTTTTGAAAATGAATTAAAATAAAGTTACTTTATAATTTAAAGTTGAGGGTTGGAGGGGACATTAAAAAGTACCTTGATGCCTAAGTGATAACTTTAAGTCATTTTAGAAGGCTACAAAAGTGCAAATAGTTTCTTTATGAGCAGACCCTTGGCCTAGTTGCACAACGTTGTTTTAAAAGAGGGGCCATGTATTTCAAATGGATGCCTAGAAAAAATGTTTATTTATCACTTTTAAAGGCTAATGTTATGCCTTATAAGGTGGGACACCCTCTCCAACCCTCTCCTGGGCTCTACGACTCTCTCACCCTCTCTCCCATGGCCATCTCTCTGCCTAGTTTGGGCTAAAAGTCAATTTTAAATTAAAAATCAAAAGTGGAATTTTGGAGGCAAAAAGTTGGACGCCCCTCTTGGGGTAATTTCATGAAATTTCATAAAGTGAAATGAGAGGGAAATGTATTCAAACTCAAATGCAAGTTGCCCTAATCGTTCCCTCACTTCATAATTATGAGTTTTGACTCTCATTTATTTATGGATGTTTTGACCGCTTATGGAGATGCTGCTGGTTTTTCACCAGGAGGTCAGATAAACGGAATTGAGGACGAAAACCCTCGATATCTAGGATTGGTTTCGGCAGTGCAAGACCTGCCCTAGCTGGTAGAAGGGTGGTTTCAATCAGAAATCACATTTGGGCTTCAATTTGCAGATTACAGGCTTAGAAAATGAAGATATTTCAGTTCTTTTGAGGTGTTTCAGTTTGGTTTTTGGATGTGGGTTTGCTTGTTTTGCCTTGTGGAGACTTGGTATTGATTTGGGAAGGTTCGAGTGGCATTTTGGTGGTGATATTGATGATTTCTGGGCACTTTTTGGTGTGGACCTGTACCTGGTTATTGGCATATATCTCTTGTTTGGAGTACTTTTTCATTATGGGTATTGGTTATGACTTTCCTCCTAGTATAGGCAATTCCAAGCAAATATTGGAGTGAATATTTGGAGCATGCTTTGATTTTATAGAGCCAAATTGCCCTTGACTGCTAGCGCCCAGTTTGAGGCTCAGTTTCCAGATTTCAAGGTATCTCAGTCAAGTTCTGATTTCTGTTAATGAAGGGACTGTTTGAGGACAGTTTGGCATTGGAAATGAATAGGGTTTGATGAGACTTTCTGTGGAGAAGGACGTGGCAAAAATGTGCTCTTTAATCTGCTGTTTGGAGCTTCATTAAAAGGTCTGATTACATTTTCTGAGTATGATATTTGTATGCGAGAAGGACTGTAATTTTCTGCTATAAAAATCAGTTAATTTAAAGTTTTGAAAGTTCTATTGCAAGTGTGGTTTTACTTCTATTTTCTATACTTTGCATTATTCTCTTCATGCAAACGCAAAAATGATTGGCACATGAAACTCAATGCAAAAAAACATCATCAAAGCAACACAAAATAGAAAACTCTGAGAAAAGAAATTTTAGGGCAGTCATTATAGTGGTATCAAAGCGCTAATCATCTTGCCAGCCAGTGGGTGATACAAATCTATGAGCATTAGTGACCGACAAAGAAGGTACCAAGGAAAACAAAACATGGGTGAAAGAAGAGAAGAAGCTGAAAGAAATATTGGTAAGTAAGATCGTATGATACTACTCTTGGATGCAATGGTTAGAGGTCAAGAAAGAGCAACCCAACGTGCTCAAGAGACCAATTAACAACTTGCGTGGTTGGTACAAAGATTGGATTGTTTGGGGCAAGATACTGTTGTGGGACAGTGAAGAGAAGCCAATCAACAAAATGGAGCAGCCTTGGTAAGGCCTCTTATGCCTATATTTCCACCAAGTGTAAAAGCACAACCCAATCAAGAGCTTACCTTAGTTGAGTTGCAAGATCAATTTAAACAAGATTGGTCGGATGCAAGCCTTGGTTTCCAGTATGACATATCACTTCGGGAGTCTATAGATCTCAAGATGAGTCATACACCCAACAAGGGCAATAGAGAACATCATAATGACTTACGAAGGAAAGATGAAAAACTTAGCATTCCTTATTTTGACGGTTCCAATGAGATTTCAGCGAGAGCATGGGTTCATAGGTTGGTCACATACTTTAATCAAAACCCCATGCTTGAAGAAGAATCCATAAAGTATGCCGCTATGCACCTTGATGAAGTTGCACATAAGTGGTGGCAACATGGGATGATCATAATGGGGCATGCTCAAATTACTTCTTATACTGAGTTTACTGAGAGACTCATAGAGAGGTTTGACAAGAAGGAACCAGAACTTCATTATAAGAAGGTGGCAAAGTTGAAGCCTCATGCGTTCAATGAAGGGCAAGTGGTTGAAGAGAAGTTCATAGCAGAAAAATCAGATGAACTAATTGCCTTGAAACTTGATGGATGTGAGACGGAGCCTCAAGATGACTCTTTGGTCATGCATGCAACTACTGTAGATGAGGTTGTGCATGAAGGAAATGACGAAACAATAGCCTTTTATACTCCCTTAGAGCTATCCAATGAAGTTGAGATACCTTTAGATGATGGGCATGATGAAAACAAAAGAGATGATGACTTCAAATCAGCTATTAATGATGATTCTTTACCCCATGTGGGTAATGGTGACACAGGTGGCTTTGGGTTAGACTACCAAATCAAGCCTATGAAGAGAGATGCTTATGATGTTTTCAGTGATAATGAGTTGGAGAGTGATTTATTCAGAAAGACAACTACTCATGAGGAGCACAGTGAACACTTATTCTCTAAACAAAGTGATCAACCTTTCTACATATGGGATCTGGGTGTGTTGGCACCTGAGTATGACAAGGATCCACATTGGGATGAATTTCTTTTTGATTGTAACGATGTCCTTACTTCATCTTGAGAGCCATACATAAAGGATGGCATCGATAGTGATGTTTTCAATCTTGAAAAGGAATCTGATTTCACATTGCAGGTAGCTGATTTTGAACAAAGACCTTGTAGCCTAGTTGGTTTGGATTTACAATCCTCTTTTGAGGATAATCAGGGAGTGGCACAAGTAATTTGGGACAGCGATGGAGACTTTGATAACATGTATAATAGTTCTAATTTTCGCATGCCACATAACAATAGTTCATCATTTTTGTTTGATCATGATTGGAAAAGACAACTCTTGGTAACCGCTGGAAATGAGGTGCACATTTTATCTAGTTTGGACAGCGAACATATGCATGTGGAAAAATTAATTCAAAATGCATCTATGGGACAAAGTGAGCTTAATATTTCATTTTCTGATTTACATACATTGAAGAACTCTATGGAAGAATTTAAAACAACTTACTTACACATGATGCATGATAGAGATATAGCTACCAAGTTTGTAGATGAAACCTTGTTTATGTCTAAGCAGTTAAGGGGAGAGGTTTGTGAGCTCACCATTGAGCTTAACTCTACGAAGCTTGCTTTGGACACTACGAAGCTTGCTTTGGAAAGTGTCCAAGGGGCACTTCTTGAAGCAAATGATCAGCTCTATGAGGCTCAACATTTTATAGAACAGAAGAACAAAGAAAGGGCTAATGAGATCAAACATGTAATGGAGGAGCTTGATTTCATTAAGGAGGAATATGATCTCACCTGTTGTCCAAAAAAATTAGAAAATAGGAGTTTGGATTAGCAGGAGGATTGGTTTGATTTGGGAGTTGAGGATAATCATTAGTTGTATGATAATCCTTTATTTGAATGGGATGCTGAATTAACCCATGGCAATCCACTTTTCGAGTTGGATGACGGAGACCCAAACAATTTCAGTGGTGCGAGTGGATTTGATTACAAGACTTGGAACCTAGGTGAAGTTTCTAGACATGAGGTGTTGTCTCAGGATTGGCGTAGTGGGTCAACTTCCAGTATTAATACTGCTGCCCACTTTCTGATCAGCTTGCATATGACTTCAGTTTTAGACTTGCAAATGAGTTGGATGGTTTCTTCAGTTCAGCAGTTGAGTAGTTCATGGTTGAGCTTGGATGGCAGTGATGAATTGATCCTAGGAGATGATTCTGTTGCTACCTCCATACTCATCTCTCCTATGTTTTCAGTGGGATTTGAGTTTGATTACCGCTGCCCTTACTTTCTTTCGTTGGTTATGATGACATATTTTGATGAGCGGACTGATTTTGAGTTTGGGCAGGCTTTGGGACAGTTGGTTGAGAGTGTTTTACCAAGCATAGTTCATTCATTTATTGTTTCCACTTTGGTGAGTGACACTCATTGCAGTTACTTCATGGAAATGATATGCATTATCTCAGATGATGTCGTTTTGATTGCAGTGGTTTGGGTGTGCTGGCACATTTGAGACCATTCTTTTGACACTTGGAGGTTGAGTGTTGATGTTATGATTTTGGTTTGCACCAATAGAGGCATTTCCTGGTTGGCTGATTTTAGTGATATAGCTGAGATTGACTTGTTTATTTGGGGCATCATGAGGTGTCATGCCGGGGTTAATTTCTTATTGTTGAGCACGGTGTTTCTAATGTTGACCAGGATTGTGATTGGCAGTGAGTTTGTTGATGTAGTCTACTTTGAGTTGCCTTGGCAGAATATATTTTTTGGCATTGGCTTTGATCCTTTCAAGTATTTCAGTATGGGCTTTGATGATATTTACTCTTTGGAGGTCCAGGGTAGGAGAGTGCAGTATGGGCATCTTGGTTTGACAGTTATTATCAGTGTGGCACACTTTTAGCATGGTGGTTCCTTTTCGAGACTCACTTGGAACCCGAGAATCATGCTGAGTTGTAGTGCAACTACCATTTGGGATGAGAGAGCCAGTGTTAATTTTCTAGAGATTACTCCTATGGCACATCAGTTTGGTTTTTTTGAGGGGCATTCTTTTGAGGAGTTGATCGAGTCTTTTCGGTATTTGATTACTCTTATTACAAAAGGTTTTTCAGGAGGTCTCATGTGTTAGTACCTCGCAGGACAGAGATTTGAGCAAATGGTGCTACAGATCTCCTAGATTTACTTGGGACCCTGGGATCATTTTTGGTTTCAGTGTGGATCAGATTGTTGGTTGCAAGGTTTTACTGGCATTGCTTGAGGACAAGCAATCTTTGGGAAGGGCAGATTGTAATGTCCCCATTTTCAATGTCCTTTTTTGGATTCGTCTGGTTCTGACACACTATTTTTAGTAAGTGCTATCTTTAGTAATTGGTCTGGCAGGTAGAGCAGTGTAGGGTTTCCTGTTTGGGCAATGTGTGGAAGTTGCCCGATGAGCTTTAATGCCTTGTCCCAATCCTTACTGTGGGGGTTTTTGGTGTTTCAGGCGTGGCTTTCTATTTTTAGCAGGGGACCAATCCAATGGCTTATTGCCTACAGTGAGCTCATTGGCACATCAGTTATCTTTCCAGCTTGTGTCTTTGATGTTTTTACTATTTTTAGTACTTCTATCTTTAGAAGTTGGACCCGGTTAGGCTACTCCTCAGCAGCATTATTTTAGTTGAGGCTCTTGGTTGCTAAGGTTGGAATATTTAAATATTGGCTTCCTCTTCAAAAATGAATTAAAATAAAGTTATTTTATAATTTAAAGTTGAGGGTTGGAGGGGGCATTAAATGTACCTTGGTGCCTAAGTGATAACTTTAAGTCATTTTAGAAGGCTACAAAAATGCAAATAGTTTCCTTATGAGCAGACCTTTGGCCTAGTTGCACAATGTTGTTTTAAAAGAGGGGCCATGTATTTCAAATGGATGCCTAGAAAAGAGGTTTATTTATCATTATTAAAGGCTAATGTTATGCTTTATAAGGTGGGACGCCTAGTTTGGGTTAAAAGTCAATTTTAAACTAAAAATTATAAGTGGAATTTTGGAGGCAAAAAGTTGGACGCCCCTCTTGGGGTAATTTCATAAAGTGAAATGAGAGGGAAGTGTATTCAAACTCAAATGCAAGTTGCCCTAATCCTTCCCTCACTTTATAGATATGAGTTTTGGCTCTCATTTGGTTGTGGATGTTTTGACAACTTATGGAGATGCTGCTGGTTTTTTCATTAGGAGGTCAGATAAACGGAGTTGAGGACGAGAACCCTCGATATCTAAGATTGGTTTCGGCAGTGCAAGACCTGCCCTAGCTGGTAGAAGGGTGGTTTCAATCAGAAATCACATTTGGGCTTCAGTTTGCAGATTATAGGCTTAGAAAATGAAGATATTTCAATTCTTTTGAGGTGTTTCAGTTTGGTTTTTGGATGTGGGTTTGCTTGTTTTGCCTTGTGCAGACTTGGTATCAATTTGGGAAGGTTCGAGTTGCATTTTGGTGATGATATTGATGATTTCTGGGCACTTTTTGGTGTGGACCTGTACCTGGTTATTGGCATATATCTCTTGTTTGGAGTACTTTTTCATTATGGGTATTGGTTATGACTGTGCTACTAGTATAGGCAATTCCAAGCAAATATTGGAGTGAATTTTTGGAGCATACTTCGATTTTATAGAGCCAAATTGCCCTTGACTGCTAGCGTCCAGTTTGAGGCTCATTTTCCAGATTTCAAGGTATCTCAGTCAAGTTCTGATTTCTGTTAATGAAGGGACTGTTTGAGGACAGTTTGGCATTGGAAATGAATAGGGTTTGATGAGACTTTCTGTGGAGAAGGACGTGGCAAAAATGTGCTCTTTAATCTGCTGTTTGGAGCTTCATTAAAAGGTCTGATTACATTTTCTGAGTATGATATTTGTATGTGAGAAGGACTGTAGCTTTCTGCTATAAAAATCAGTTAATTTAAAGTTCTGAAAGTTCTATTGCAAGTGTGGTTTTACTTCTATTTTCTGTACTTTGCATTATTCTCTTCATGCAAACGCAAAAATGATTGGCACATGAAAATCAATGCAAAAAAACATCATCAAAGCAACACAAAACAGAAAATTCTGAAAAAAAAAATTATAGGGCAGTCATTACACCCTTGCACTTAAGCCAGATGAAAAAATGACACCCTCCTCATCAACACATTTATATGAGATATTGACTGCAAACTTAGAAACAAAATTTTTCACTTGAAATTATTTACCTTTTTTTCAACTCATTTTCAGAGCATTCACTTGCTTGAGTTTCTCAGCAATTTTCTCAAAAGAAGGAAGCGCATCTCTTCAATTTCTTGGGTAACTTTCTTTGCCTTTGTTATCAAATGGTACAAGTTCTCCAATATATTCGTACCTTGTTGACAAATATTTTCCATCCATTTTACTAAATTCTTACCATACACAACCGGCTGATTTAGCCAATTCTGATCTTTAGTGAATCCAAATTTTGAGGCATAAATAGTGCTGGTTCTAAAGAAGCTTGCACAAGATTATATACTCGTGAAGCTGTTTGACCTTAGCCTTCAAGGTTTCTGTCTTCTCCAAACCTTTTTAATATCTTTCTGGCATTTTTAGTAGCAAATTGTACCAACATGATATTACCCTGCCTGTTTATAGACCCCAAATTAGTTTCTAAAAACTGAAAATCAGCAACTTGTATATGTTGAATACCTTTATTTGTAGGAGGAATGGCGGTTTCAGCAATGATATGCCTCTCATTTTTCTTTAACCTCATTTGCCTCTTAAACTTTTTCATTCTCTTCTGTGATCAAACTGGATACAACACTCAAATTGAGAGGTACAACAACTATTCTTTTTTTGATTAAAGATTGCTGAATCTATTTAGAGCACCCTCACTAGGTCTTGTGGTTCCCATTTCCATTGCTATTATCTCTTCTCTAGGTTGAATTGGTAAAAATGAGAGGCCCCTGAACTAGATTGCAGATCGAGGAACAAAAGCTGGTGTATGAGAACTTGGAGAAACACTGAATAAGTGAAGGAGATTTCACTTTTTTTGCCACTGACTTCAATTTATCAGACTTCGAAATTTCCATGGTCTCACTTGGAGCTTTCTTTTTCTCTTTCTCATCTTTGGTTCCAAATTCCAATAGTTGCATCTTTTGTAACATGAACTGCTCCTTTTTCTGGAATGCTTAATCCTTGATCTTGCAGACTTGCAATCTTGATTTTTTTCCTTTTGGGACCACCATAGTTTTCTCTTGTAGTGTACCCTATTTAGACTTTTTGCAATTGTCTGATTTTTGAAACAAAATACAAACTGAAACAGCAAATGAAAATGAAAACAATTGGCTAGAAACTAAATGTCAAACCCACAAATGCTGATATATAACTTCATACGACAGATCTTAATCAAATCACATCAGTTATAATTGCTGTTATAAACCTTAGATTTGCCCAAAACACTCAGATCTAAATTGGATGAATTATCACAGCATCTTTTCACATCAACCTTCAATTTTGGAAACCCTTAGAAAGCCGATTTTATTTATTTTGCAATTGTTGGAAGTGATTAAAAATCTGGAAACAACATTTTCAGAATTTCAATAATTGACAAATCCACTCACAAAGACAAGTATGCAGATCTGACCATTAATCGATGAACTTTAGACTTGTGCGGCTGTTGCGAGAAGTGGCGGTTGGCTGATGCAGAGCTTTGTATTGCTAAAAAAGGACATTGATGTGTTGTTGATGTAAATTTTTATAATCAGATTATATGCACAGAAAATTAATCCAAAATCAGACAATAACACAGCAGATACCCTGGGAAAACCCTTCTCTTGAGGGAGAAAAACCCAGCAACAAAGATCACACTTATATATATAAATGTCAACAACAAATCTCTTTACAATGAGGCCAATTACAAGGCCATCCTTCAGCACCTAACACAGATGCAATGACTTATAATAATCTGTGCTTCTTTGATAACTAATTCTGCCCTTGTAGAAATTCGCAACCTGCTCTTAAGGTAATTCACACTTGACTGAAAATAATTCGAACTTGATAATGAATGAGGAAATACGAACTCTTATTTATATGTCTTTGAAGAGTCACCTGCTTTCTCTTGATACAAGTCGGCCAGATATAATGAATATATTTTTCTTTTAATTAATTGCGCCAATAGAGAGAAGTCGGCCTTGGAAGAGTCTCTTTATTTCTTTAACAAATCGTTGCCATTTAAATTAAATAGCCTTAAAGCTATCATTTAATTTATTACGCTGGAATATAAAATCTCGAAGCTGTTTATCATTAACAGTTGAGTCAGCTTATTGTGTTTCTTTGTATGAATGGATTGAAACAAACTCTAGTTGCACTCACATCCAGAAGCAATACAAGGTTGAGACAAAATTTGGAGGGTTAGCTTTTGAAGATTTGGGGTATTTCCATCCCAATTTCCCATCTATGACCTATAAATAACCTTCCCATTAGAGTTTGTGAAGCTATTAGAGAAGAAAAACTTGGGTTGAGGTAGTACCTTGCCATATGAATAGGTTGGTGGAGTTGATTGTTCCATCTGACCAATGATCTCTGAAAGGGGAGTAAATTTATCTCTACCGCCTCCTAGTAGTTTTGGATGATATGATTGGCCCTATTTATGGCCTCATAAATGTATCCTATTGGGTATTTATCCCCATTTGCCATGCACAAAACCCTAACCAAAGGCATCAACACCTAAAAAGTACAAAAAAAAGTTACAAACTTACAATGAAAGTAAGTATTAAGAAATGAAATTAAAGGATTCAATTTGAAATTTAAATTGAAGTTTGAAGTTATGTCTCGCCTTGTCAACCTCTTTGGAATATGTTGAGTCTAGCCATGCTTGACTCACAAATATCTGTTTGAACAATGCCAACAAACTAGTAATGCTTTGCAATGTTAGCACGTTGGTTGTAAACTTTGTGATGTCTAGTTTCATGAGCTCTTTCTTCTTGATGTGATCTCTCATCAAGCTAAGAACCCAAGGATGATTATAAATATATTTGGCGATGTTCCATGCATCTTCTTCAACCTGGTCCCATTCAATCAATTTTACCTATGTCTTGTAAAAGAAGGTCAAGGCAATGTGTCTTGCAAGATGTCCAAAAGAGTGACAGATGCCTTTCTTGAAGCAATTTCCCAATTGCTATATATGTTGTTGCATTGTCCATGGCAACTTGTATCACATTCTCTATACCTATCTATAAGACAATGTCCTTCAACACTAGGTTCAATTTGCATCAATTGACTTTAAGAAAACCATCTCACCATTTAAAGCTACCCAAAAGTTGACGAGAGTGTGGTTCCTTTGATCTGCCCACCCATCTAAAAGAATGGTGCATCCAAACTTCTGCCACTGCCACATTTGTTCTTCTATAATTCACTTTGCATTTGTAACAACATTATGGAGCAACTTCCCACTTAAGTCTCTTAGAGAGGGTGCTTTGTACCCTTTCCTTGCAACTAAAATGTTGTCTCCAAATTCTCTCAGTAAGGGCTCTTGGCCATGTTGAAGGAAATTCTATTGTAAAACAGAAATTCACACATGCCTTATCTACTTCCCAGTGCATCTCCTTGTTCCACCCTGTACCTTGTAATGAAGGTTGTGCTCTAGGTATGTTTCTGGGTACCCAAAAGCTTTGTGATTGGGCTTTTCTTGAATTAAATGAGGTGGATGAGCCTCGTACATGTGGGCCATGACTAGAGCACACAATGCTTGTCATACCTCCATTTTTGCTGGCATGTTAGGATTAATGGATGCTACTATGGCTGCTTGTGTCCTCATCCTCTCTAGTTTCTTCTCATCTAACAATGCAAGGACTACCAACATCTCTTGTTTTGCTTCTTCTGTAGCCTCTTCACATAGATTGGCATTGTGGCAAGAAATGCATGCAATATGGTACTTGAGGTGGTTGATGCTTCCATTAAGCTTCTTTGTGCATAAGAGTCAAATCACACTCCTCAATATCAGTCCTATTGTAACATATTTCTAAGTAAGGTCACAACTTGTGATGAGATGACTTCCACTAATTCATGCTAAGCCTAATGAGAAGTTGGGTGCCATCATATCTAACCTATAACATGTTTAAATACAAAAAAAAACAATGATTAAAAAACAATAATTTGAATACAAAAATAAAATAAAATTCATAAATAAGATGCATTTTAAATGTAATATGGTAATTGAATACCAATGGCATTAATTAGTTTGACCAAAATAACATTTTTTTTTTACTTTAAAGTGTAAAATCCTTTGTTTAGGGGAAAAACTAGCAATTTCATTCAAAAAAATTAGCAATAAATTTTTTGTAAATCAAATTCATTGCAAGTAAAATTGCAAATAATTGTTTACAAAACTTAACATTCTAGTACATGTTTTGAAAAAAAAAGGAAAAAAAAGAGAACTAAACTGGAAACCTGAAATTTCTCAAATCTGCTCTAATTTGCTCAAGGATGCTCAAAGGATGCAAAAATGTTGTGTGGGTGTGGGGGTTAAAAAGAAGTTTTTTCAGCATAACTTTTGTGTTTTTTCAGTGGCCCCTTGTGAATATTTTTGTCAAGTTTTGATGCTGTAGTCACCTAGTACTCACATGAGTTTGGCACCAAAAGCTCGTTAAAAAATCGTTTACATATGCCCACAAGTAAACATGGAAAATCCTTGCCCAAGCAAATATCTTATAAGTACTTGATGAGTTTGTAAACTATGGTTTCAACATAGATTGAATATGTAGAAACCGGAAAGGCCTATGATCAATATGTATAAGCATCTCTTTGCTTAAAAGATAACACCTCTTGTGCTTAATTATTTGGTGCATAGACTTTTGTCATAATTTGGATAATTAGAGCAATTGTAGAAACCTTTTTATGAATGATATGTTATTTGTATATACATATACATATACATATAGATTCTACAACATATTTTGAAGCATTTGATTCAGTTTTGAAAGGATTCTATATATCTAGTAAATTCAATACAAGTTCATCTAACATTATTTGGTTAGGTAATGTAGGAGCATCTAGAGTGTAAAAGCAATCTTGCATCAACCAAATATATTTTATGTATGTTTTGTTTTGCAAGTTTCCTAATAATGTACTAGTCATCATATTTTCACCACAGAAAACTATTCATACTGCAGAGGCATATTTGTTCTAGTCACCATTTCGGCACATCAGAGTTCTAGACATTAGATCTTACTGTGGCACCACAATTGATTCCAAAGCTTCAAACTAATATTAGAAATGCCTAGGCCACCTATGTGTCTCCATGAGCTCAATTTTTTTTACTTAGGAGATGCACCATAGCAATGGTTGCAATAGGGAAGGTACCTATTTTAGCTATAAGAATTTAATAGAGGACTTTGAGTTTGAATTTACTTGTGATCATGCATTTTTTGAATTCTCTCTATTTGTTTACATTTTAACTCTGTGTCATGTCCCCTTCTCAGTGACATCTCTCTGAGCACAGGATTAGCCTATCATACGACCCTCGTAGGCTGATAGATTGGATAGAGGGTCACGTTGGAGCTTGGCTCAGCTTCAGTTAGCATTTCTTGATCAGTTGGCTTTCGTTCGGGTTCTTTCGGAGACTTCGTGCAGAAGTTGCTATTTTTAGCAGTTCTTGGCAGTCAGTGTGGGACCCCTGCTATTTTTAGCAGTATGGTTTTGGCAGTGTTCAGAATCACTTCAGTGTTCATCAGCTTCAGACGGATCAGGCATCGGATGTATAACGAGAGAGATATTAATATTTAATTGAATTAATTAAATATTAATTATAGGGAGATTATAATATAAAGTTATAATATTTAATTATAACTTAAGTGATTTAAGCTGAGGGGTCGCCCATCATCAGGAAGGGGCCAATTCATTGATTATATTTTATTATAAATTTGGCTGAGACTATTGAAATATTAAATGCAAAAAGTTCGAATTATTTAATATTCCCTATTTTTGAGGAAATCGCACTTTTGAGGGATATAGTGCATTTGCATTGGGTTTTGAGCCATTATGTGATTATTGATTTTGGAAATTGGTCAAGTTTTGTCTGAGCAAGAAGCTTTAGGGTTTCAGTCTCGAATTCCTTGGGGAACGAGCCATCTCCATTGGAAGCAGTTCAGAGGGTGTGAAATAACACCTGATTTATTGCCAGCACAGAGGTTTCTTCATCCAGAGGAAATCATTGAACTTCACAGATCATTCTTTATTCAGAGGTTTTGCTGAGGGTTACAATCAGAAGACATCTATTCATCAAGGCGCACCTTATTTCAGAGACTGGGCATTGAAATCAAGAAGGCCGTACTTAATATATTTATTGCTGCTGTTTCAAAAGGCCGTACTGCTGTACCAGGCCGTACTTCTTCAAGAAAGAGGCGTGTTTCCCAGAGCAAGTAAATCGCCCTTTGTCCTTCAGTCTATCTTCTCCAGTCAAGGCGTCTATTCTCCTGGCATCTCTCGGGATCATCAGAAGGAGGGAGAAGAGATCTTTATTGCAGCTGTACTACCATCATATCAGATCAGCTTGCTGCGTTTTTACCAGGTTCTCAATAAATAATCATTGCTTTTATATTTGCATGTATCTGGGTATTTATTGTAATCATTGCAGAAGAATAAATAATAGCCTGGCATCCGTATTTCATCGTTTCCAGAGTTAGATAATTTTTATTGAATTTATTTCAAGTATTTGCCAAAATCGCAATTTCCTTGTATTGCACAAAAACCACCAAAAACAGTCAAAAAATCAAAACTTTCAGAAAAATCATAAAAACAGTCAGATACAGAGAAAACGAGGAAACTAGGGTTTCTACAGTGGTATCAGAGCTAAATCCTGCCATCCTAAGGGTTTAGCAGTCTTATGCAGCCAGAACAGTTTGGCTCTCACAGGTATTACACACGCAGACGTGCTCTGATTGACAGACAACAGAGTTTGAGCAGGCAGCCAGGAAACATGGCTGACAGGAATGATAGGGCTGACAGAACAGATATACCTAGGACAGAGATCCCACCTAATAACAGAGATCAGGATGATACAGAGGTTTTGCTTGCACTCAGAGATCTTCGTGCAGGTCAACGGCGGTCCGATGATGTATTACAGCAGTTGGCAGTTGCACTTCAGAGACTGGGTACTCCTAGGAGACCGTCACCACATCGTGACGATGAGAGGAGTGAAGCAGGGTCTCGCAGGGCACTGAGGACAGCCTCACGGACAGCAGACAGGCCTACCAGGCCTACATTTGTGAGACAAGAGGCCGAGGAGGTCTTGGCGGGTGAGGAGCATGATGAGTTGTTCGCGGATACGCTTATGGCAGCGAACGAGGAGTGGGAGTTAGTACCACTAGAGGTCAGAGAACGGATCACTTTTGACCGTTTTATTACACAGAGGCGAGAGCACCATAGAGGTCGACAGGATTGGAGACCTAGACAGCAGAATAATGACCTAAAACATGCTACAAACAGACTTAACCTAGCTATGTTCGATGGTAGTGGTAAAGTGACAGCTCAGGCTTGGATTAGTAAGCTGGACACTTTTCTTACATTGCGTCCTATGGCGGAGAGGGATGCAATCAGGTATGCAACACTACATCTGGAGGGGGTAGCTTACGATTGGTGGCACCACGGGATGGTGACGTTACAGCATGACCGGATCACATCCTACCAGGAGTTTGTTGACAGGTTGGTAGAGCGTTTTGACAGGAAGGATCCGGAAACCTACTTCAGAGACTTGGCTCAATTGAGGCAGAGTGGCAGTCTAGAGACCTATATCGGTGACTTTCAGAAGCTATCAGTCATGGTCCCGAATATATCAGAGAGGAGATTAGTGGTACTCTTCATGGAGGGTTTGACAGAGCCACTGAGAGGCTGGATCAAAGCCTTTGATCCTCCTTCATTACAGGAGGCGATGAAGAAAGCACGAAGCATGGAGTTAGCAGCACCGTCTAGTCGATTTAACTCCAGAGGTTCTTCATCATTTAGGGATAATAAGGGCTTTAATAAAAACAGGGACAAATCTGATTTTAACAAAGAAAAATCAGACTTTAGGAACGATTCAAAAGGTAAATCAGCAGCTCCACCTTTGGATCGAGAGGCCCTTAATGACCTACGCAGGAAGAAGCTTTGCTTCTACTGCAAAGGACCCTATGACGCCAATCACGATTGTCCTCTAAGACCTAAGGGCAAGGCAAATCGAGTGATGTGGGCGTACTACGAGGACTCAGAATCAGAAAATTCCGAACAGCAGCGAGTTGAGGATTGAGTCGAGGAGGCTCGAGCCTAGAAGACGGGGCGAGCCGTTCAGGAGGCACGCTTATCTAGCATACAGCAGGAGGGCTCTTTCAGGATTCGTGGTGTGTTGGCAGGATAGAGGGTCATTACCCTACTTGATACAGGAGCCACACATAATTTCATAGATGCTAGATTCGTTGAGAGGCGCGGACTCATCACTGAGGAGTTCGAGGGCATTCGGGTTACTGTGGCTGATGGATACACTTTGAGATGTGAACGCATGATAAAGGATCTCCCTTTACGCTTGAACAATTATGAGTTCAAGGCAGATTACTATGTTGTCAATATGGGAGATATAGATTTGGTCTTGGGAATGAAGTGGCTTCATTCATTGGAGGAAGTCACGCTTCGTCTCAAGGACATGGAGATCTGTTTTGATGTTGACGGGAAGACACACATACTAAAAGCAATACGGGACAGCAACATCAAACAATTTCTTTTCGCCGGATGGAGAGGCTCATGCGTCACGACATGGTAGAGTGGGCTGCCGAGTGTCATTTAGCACCTATACAGGAGGGACAGCAAAAGACAAAATATCATCCGGACATTTAGCAGTTGAGAGTTAAGCACGATAAGGTGTTCAGTGATATTCCACCGGGTAGACCTCCAGACAGGGGCATAGAGCATATTATTGAGCTTGAGGAGGGCGCTAAGCCCGTGATGATTACACCATACAGACATCCTAAACGGCTGAAGGATGAGATCGAGAAAACGATCAAGGAGTTACTTGCTATGGGTCACATTCGGCCTAGCAAATCCCCATTCGCTTCTTCAGTTGTATTGGTTAAGAAGAAGGATGGAACACTGCGCATGTGTATCGATTATAGAGTCCTGAATAAGAGGACGATCAAAAACAGGTATCCGATACCGCGCATAGATGAGCTTATTGATGAGCTCCATGGAGCATGTTACTTCACCAAAATTGATTTACGGTCGGGGTATCATCAGATCAGGGTCCGTGAGCAGGACATAGAGAAGACAGCCTTCAGATGTCATTGTGGGCACTTTGAGTTTGTAGTGATGCCATTTGGGCTCACTAATGCGCCAGCTACCTTTCAGTCTACGATGAACAGGGTTTTTCATTCGGTACTGAGGAGGTTTGTGTTGGTCTTCTTCGATGATATCCTCATATACAGCAGGACATGGCAGGAGCACTTGGCTCACCTGGAGACCGTGTTGAGTATCTTGGAGAGGGAGTCCTTGTACGCCAAGGAATCCAAGTGTGACTTGGGGATGACCGAATTGCTATATCTAGGTCACATTATCAGTGCAGATGGAGTGCGTATGGATCCTGAAAAGATCCGCGCCATTGTTGATTGGCCTACACCGGCAAACCTGACACAGTTGAGAGGGTTTCTCGGTTTATGTGGGTTCTACCGCAGATTCGTGAATGGTTATTCACGACATGCAGCCCCGATGATAGATTTACTGAGGAAGGGGGCATTTGTTTGGACTTCTGAGGCACAGGAGTGTTTTATGAAGTTCAAGGAGTTGATGACCACATGCCTTGTTTTGGCACTACCTGACTTTACGAAGCCGTTCGAGCTTCAATGCGATGCATCAGGTGAGGGCATTGGATGCGGTGCTTATGCAGGACAAGCACCCGATTGTGTATGAGAGCCGCAAGCTCAGAGGACCAGAGAGACTGTATAGCATATATGATAAGGAGATGCTCGCGATTATGCATGCCTTAGCAAAATTTCGACAATATCTTGTTGGCAGCAAATTTTGCATTAAAACTGATCATAACAGTTTGAGACACTTCTTGGGGCAGCGAGATCTCAATGATAGACAGCAGAAGTGGGTCAGTAAGTTGCAGGCTTATGACTTTGATATCTCATATATCAAAGGTACACAGAACGTAGTGGCTGATGCACTTTTACATAGACCGTATTTGAGCGCTATGGTTCATATTTCGGAGGATTGGAGGCATATGATAGTGGTAGAGTATGCCAAGGATAGTTGGGCCTCCAGCATTGTTGAGGGATCAGCAGTTGATACCAGGTATACGCTTGTAAATGACTTGATCATTTACAAGAACAGGATATTTTTGATCCCAGGTTCAGAAGTGAAGAACATAATTTTGCGAGCCTTTCATGACGTGCCTACGGCAGGACATCCCGGGTACTTCAAGACCTACAGACAGATTCGGGAAAGATTCACATGGAAAGGACTCAAGGCAGATGTTCTTCAATACGTGCGTGAGTGCCCTGTTTGTCAGCAGAACAAGCAGGAGAACACGTACCCGGCAGGGTTATTGCAGCCACTTTCGATTCCCGATAGGAAGTGGGAATGCCTGTCGATGGACTTCATTACGGGCTTGCCTAAAGCCCAAGGGCGTGATTGCATATATGTAGTTGTGGATCGGCTTACGAAGTATGCCCACTTCTTCCCGATCACCACAACCTACACAGCTACACAGGTGGTAGAGGTATTCTTTCGCGAGGTATTCAGACTTCATGGATTGCCTCGGAGCATTGTGAGCGACAGGGATGTCGGTTCTTGAGTCACTTATGGCAGGAGGTTTTCAGACTTTGTGGGACTGAGCTCACTCCGAGCACTAGTTACCACCCTCAGACTGATGGGCAGACAGAGATAGTGAATAAGTGGGTGGAAGGATATCTCAGGAATTATATTGCGGGGTAGCAGAAGGCATGGGTCAAGTGGATTCACTTGTGCGAGTATTGCTATAATACGACATTCCACATGACTATTCAGATGTCTCCTTTTATGGCGTTGTATGAGTATGAGGTGCCGAGTTTCCTAGATCTGCTACTGAGCGACAGCAGAGTGCCGAGTGTAGGAGATTTATTGCAGGAGAGTCAGGACACTATGAAGGCTCTCAAGGAGAATATCGCAAAGGAGATTTATTGCAGAAGAGGACGGAGAGGCATTTCGAGGTTGGTGACATGGTTTACCTCATGCTGCAGCCCTACCGTCAGTCCACTCTTAGGAAGAGTGGGTCAGAGAAGCTTAAGCCACGTTATTACGGTCCTTTCAGGATCCTGAGGCGAGTTGGAGAGGTGGCGTATGAGCTTGAGCTTCCGGCAGATAGCAGGGTACTAGCGTTTTCATGTATCGCCTCAAGAAGGCGTTGGGACACCGTGTGGTACGTCACGTAGTCTTACCTCCCTTAGATGATGAGGAAAGTTGATCTTAGTACACGAGTCCATCACAGATGCGAGGAAGATAGTTCGTCGGAGGACTATCGGGGAATATGGTGAAATGGAGATTTTACATTGAGGATGCTACATGGGAGGCGAGGATGTGCGACATCCGGCATTGAGATTGCTTGAGGACAAGCAATTTCGGAGGGTGATGTCATGTCCCCTTCGTGACATCTCTGAGCACGGATTAGCCTATCATCGACCCTCGTAGGCTAATAGATTGGATAGAGGGTCACGTTGGAGCTTGGCTCAGCTTCAGTTAGCATTTCTTGATCAGTTGGCTTTCGTTCGGGTTCTTTTGGAGACTTCGTGCAGAAGTTGCTATTTTTAGCAGTTCTTGGCGTCAGCGTGGGACCCCTGCTATTTTTAGCAGTATGGTTTTGGCAGTGTTCAGAATCACTTCAGTGTTCGTCAGCTTCAGACGGATCAGGCATCGGATGTATAACGAGAGAGATATTAATATTTAATTGAATTAATTAAATATTAATTATAGGGAGATTATAATATAAAGTTATAATATTTAATTATAACTTAAGTGATTTAAGCTGAGGGGTCGCCCATCATCAGGAAGGGGCCAATTCATTGATTATATTTTATTATAAATTTGGCTGAGACTATTGAAATATTAAATGCAAAAAGTTCGAATTATTTAATATTCCCTATTTTTGAGGAAATCGCACTTTTGAGGGATATAGTGCATTTGCATTGGGTTTTGAGCCATTATGTGATTATTGATTTTGGAAATTGGTCAAGTTTTGTCTGAGCAAGAAGCTTTAGGGTTTCAGTCTCGAATTCCTTGGGGAACGAGCCATCTCCATTGGAAGCAGTTCAGAGGGTGTGAAATAACACCTGATTTATTGCCAGCACAGAGGTTTCTTCATCCAGAGGAAATCATTGAACTTCACAGATCATTCTTTATTCAGAGGTTTTGCTGAGGGTTACAATCAGAAGACATCTATTCATCAAGGCGCACCTTATTTCAGAGACTGGGCATTGAAATCAAGAAGGCCGTACTTAATATATTTATTGCTGCTGTTTCAAAAGGCCGTACTGCTGTACCAGGCCGTACTTCTTCAAGAAAGAGGCGTGTTTCCCAGAGCAAGTAAATCGCCCTTTGTCCTTCAGTCTATCTTCTCCAGTCAAGGCGTCTATTCTCCTGGCATCTCTCGGGATCATCAGGAGGAGGGAGAAGAGATCTTTATTGCAGCCGTACTACCATCATATCAGATCAGCTTGCTGCGTTTTTACCAGGTTCTCAATAAATAATCATTGCTTTTCTATTTGCATGTATCTGGGTATTTATTGTAATCATTGCAGAAGAATAAATAATAGCCTGGCATCCGTATTTCATCGTTTCCAGAGTTAGATAATTTTTATTGAATTTATTTCAAGTATTTGCCAAAATCGCAATTTCCTTGTATTGCACAAAAACCACCAAAAACAGTCAAAAAACCAAAACTTTCAGAAAAATCAGAAAAACAGTCAGATACAGAGAAAACGGGGAAACTAGGGTTTCTACACTCTGAAGTGCTACTAGCCTATGATGCACATCCATTAAGCACAACCAGAACAAGTAAAAGCCCGAATAGGGTCTGTATAGTTTTCTAGTCTCATAAGTTGCCTCCCTACTTCTATTTTGCTATGCTTAAAGTGCACTCCAACTTCCCAAAGTTGTCTTCCATCTGCAAGTATCCCAACTGAGTTTGTTGTTAAAGTAAATCCCAAGATACGTGTAATCTATTATTTCCTCTAGAATATTCCCTTCAAAATTGAAGTTGAGCTGATTTTTCTTCTTTCTATTGTCTTGTTGGTGTTGACTTGGATACCCACCTCCATGTAGAAGTGCGCTCTAGGGCATATAAGTTCTCTACTGATCAAAATGAGATTGTTGACGTACAAGAGAAGCCTCACAATGTACACTCCCAAAAGAACATTGACCCCACCTTGCAAATTTAGCCACTTTTCTAGTTTGTTGATATATACGCCAAAAAAGGGTTTGGGATAGAGGACACCCTTGTTTGACACCTGTGCCAGTCCAAAAACTTTTTGAAAGGCCTGCCCAAGTTCTGATTTTTACTTGAACCTCTTCATAAAGCCTATGATAAGCTGCTATATATTGCTTTGGGATACCAAGATCTGTCATTCTACACTATAGTTTACTCTTGGGAACTGTATTGAAAGCTTTCTGGAAGTCAACAAAACAACAGTAAGCTTCCTCTTTTCTGTTCCAAACTTTTTCAGTGATATGCTTCAAAGTAATGTCATTATCTATAGTTGAGTGTTTTGGTTTGAAACTTGCTTGACCTTTTGCTTTCTTATCTTTTTCTTTTACCCACTTGCTAATTCTGTACTCAACCATACTTTTGAACAACTTTGCAAATACAAGATTGAGCATGATAGTCAGATAATTGGAGGGATTGTTTACATCACCACTCTTAAAAAGATGTATCGCTAGGCTAGTTGCCCAATAACTGGGAAACCTATTTTGAATGATGCTGTTGAAAATTGTCTTAATATGAGGGGTAAGAATTTTCTTTTCCCATTTTAAGTATTTTGCCTGTAACTAAACCATGCCACAAGCCTTTCCTAAACTCATCTTCTTAATACCTTGACCTCTTGCAAAGTAAATAATTTTGTTGTTGTGTTGATTGTGGTGTGGGAAGTTCCCTCCAAAAGAGTTTTGGATTATTCTTCCTGAAATAAATTAATTCCTCTCGCTTTGTATTCATGTGCTCTTCCTTTTTTGCTTTTACAAATTTTTGTTCTCCTCCTTTGCCTAGCTCTTTGAGAGCTTTCTTTGCAGCCTTGCATTCCTCATCACACCAAACATTTGTCAGAAAACAGCTTGTTTTCTTCTTCCTATTTATTGCCCATTTACATCTTTCAAGAGCCTCTTGAATTATACTTTACAACTCAAACTCATGGACTGAAAATATTATGTTTGTTATTAGTCCTTTCAGTGTTGGATCAACCAAGCAGTCCAAAAAATTGAGTCCAAATACTATTGTATGCCTTCTTATTAGCCAAGTATCTGAAATAAGGGGGTTTCTTGCGCCAACTCTTGATGACACCTAATATTTGATGGTTTCTCTTGTGGGTGTATTTAATATGTGTGTGCCTGGGAATGGTTATGATGGATCCTGTTTACTATTTCTAGTATTGGCTATTTTCCAAAATCTGTTCTTATTTGCAGTTCAGGGCCAACTTCTATTAGAATCTTTTGAAAAAAAGTTTTTGCCTATGAGATCGTATGCGTTTCTGTGTTGTGTTAATCTTTTTAAAAATATTATAAATATTCTGAAATTTTTGTTTTTTATGTTGAGCTTCCATTATATGATCATGAAAATGTAGTTTTATGTTCTTTTCAAATTTTATTATTGTATATTTCCCAATTCAAGCCATTTAACTGCAGTTTTGTTACCTGCAAGGAGATCTATTAACTGCCCTTTTTTTCTCAAGCAACATCCTAATTTTTGTGATCTTTTGCTTTTACATTTTGTTAAATATACACCTATTTTTTCCTTCTTTGACAATCTAGGTTACAGGAATTAGCTCCACGGATCTTGTTCCATCTGTAGTAGATGCAAATCAATCACAGAATATCAGTTTGGGATCAGATGCCAGAGCTGCAGTGTTGGCATCTCAGTCTTCAGGCACAGGTAACCTATATTATGCAAATTAATAGGGTGCTAATTTATTTAGTTTTATTATTATTTAATATTTTGAGTGCTTGCTATTTGATGATATAATAGTAGGCATATAACAGAATATAAGAAGGAATTGTATTGGCTCCTGACTGACCAAAAGAGATCAATGAGATTGGTAGTATGATCACGATGTTCGACAAGGGGTAACAATCATTCTTGAGGATGATTCTTTCATGAGTAAATATACAATAAAAGTACAATACGTCTTTGTGCTGTGGGTTTTTGATCATGTCTGTGTGCCCGATTCTTATATTGAGATTATTTCTGTGATAATGTCACATACAGAGTTTCATCTATAGTGATGTTTTGCTGGGACATGATTCTCGAGTTCTGGGATTCTTTATGTACCATTTGCATACTTGGTAAGAATCCTGTTTTACTGTAGTGTGAAGCTCCCTTATATTTATAAAGAATCCTTTCATTAGGTCATGTTCAATGGATCAATTATTTACTATGCATATGTGGATGTCTCCCAGATATTCATGTAGAAGGTTGGTCCCAGTTAGCGAGCTATGCCTTAGAACTTAAAGGGTTCTCTAGGAGCTAGAAAGTTGCTTCCTTCTGCCCAAAAAGATTTGAGCAGAAAACCTATATGAGTCTTAATTTAGTAATGGCATGCCCTGTTGTTTGTTGGTTTAGATCCTCTCAGCAGACATCTTTTGCGGTGCAATAATTGTCTTCTTAAATTTGATCATACGCATTAGGTCCTTGCATGCAATAATGTTGTGTTGGCAATCTTGTGAGTTGTAATGCTTGAACAAGTCTTGTGGATAAGGGACTGTAAAAAAATGAAACACTGAAGTATTTAGCTACAGGCTTCAATGAGTGTAATCTGCAAATCTGCTGCTCTTAGGCAATCCAGTGCACTACTTTGAAAGCTGGTAAAGCTATACCAAGTTGTTATCAGAAATATTTATGACTCTTAAAAACCAGAGAAACATTGTTATTGAGTAGATTGTGCTGTGATATTGCATATTACAAGGCCATATACTCATAATATATGCAACTTAAAATTAAAAAAGCTGGATAATAAAGTTATTGAAGACAACCCGATGTTAATTATGATATCTTTAATCAAAGAAACCTGTGTGGCTTTTCAACATAAATTCCATCTTTTTCCCAAAAGTTGTCCCCTTTGCTCCCAAGTTTGTTTTATTGAAAACAATGACATATCTCAACCATTATCATGTGTGGCAAAGTGTCATGTTTTTGTTGATCTCAAGCATAATGTTTACTACCTGAAACTTCTGTTGAAAACCAGGAAGTCTTGGATTCCTGCTATAAAATTCTGGGTTTTACTATTTGGTGCTTGTCATTATAAAATATCTTGCAGAAAATGCAATTTCACTTCTTATGGGATAGTTACTCTTTGTTACATCTTTCCTATTTGTATTAATTGGTGTTAATAGATAGTTCAACTGATAGGAGCTGGAAGGCTTCACAAGTCAGTTGAAGTTGCCTGTAGTCCATTACTTGTATGTATGGAAGGCTTCTGGTATGGATCGATTTTATATCAAGGCCTGTTTCTTGTTTTCTATTCTTGCCTAACTCACCTGTATATGGTGTTTGGTATCTATAAGATTTATTTACAAGTCATTACTGAGAGGATTTTATACGATTCTTTCCAAGATCTTATGTTATGATAGATTGGTTTTATTAGCTTTGTACATTTCTTGAAACCTGAAATAATTTTTAAAATAAAAATCAGGTCTTCTCATTTTCTTATTTAAAATCATTTGAAATGATAAGCAACTTCTGATCACAAATAGGATAGTGACTTTTCAGATTATTCATCTTGAAGTTCTACTGTTAAAGTGATATAATCAACTGGCATTAATTTACAATAGTCGCTACAGTGTGCATCAGGAAACTTAGCACTTCTTAATTTGATGAGGTTTGACTTTGAACTGCAATTCCTTTTTTCCATCTTTATCTGATGTTCAGAATTTTTTTTGTCTTTGGTTTTATGTTCATAGGTTCGGGAATTATATATAATGGAGCTCCAGGAAGCTCAACTTCAGGACCAATAGGTATTCCGGCACTTCCTCCCAAGCCTAAAGGTGGAGTTGCTCAAGCAAGAACAAACACCAGTGGTTCTTCAAGAGAGCAATCAGATGATGATGACCTAGAAGTTGGACCCAGCGAACAAAGCACAGATCCCAGTGATTTGAAACGTATGAGAAGGTTAGAATAGAATGCACTTAAACATGATCATTTATTATTGGAAAGAGTCCTGTCAACAATTCACAAGATGAAGAGTTATCTGCTGACGAGTGTCTTTTCTTCTTAGGGTGTATGCTTACCAATATCTACATATGTATGCTTAAAGAAAACAAATCTTGCCTCTATTCCCACATATATTGATTCAGCGTTAGAATTATTTAGTAAATTATTCTACTAAACTGATAACTTGTCATTTTCTAACTTCATCCTACAGTCTATTGATTTTCGTTCTCTGTTTGGCTAGTATACATGAGTTTATCTGCTCTGTAGGTGTTCTGATGGCTCTATTCTTGCAATTTTGTAACAACATGAAATAGTGAAAAGACACTTAAATATAAGTTCTAGTACTGACTGCAAAAATTCAATGTTTTTGTTGAAGGGGCCAAAAATAAAGGCTTTAATTTATTAGAGACCTTTATTGGACTGGAAATAACAAATACTGTAATATGCTATCTGAAAAAGAAAGGCTTTGGTCATCAATTCATGTCATAGACAATGAGTCCATGCCCTGTTATGTGTATTCTAGAATGTATATAATTTCTATGCACTAATTAACTTTGTTGGATTGAATTTTCTCATTAGTAATATGAGAATATTACTTTAATGTTGCAACTATGCTTGAAGTTAATAAGAGAGTATCCCACATACATTATATTCTATATCTTTGGAATTGATAACATGCATCCGATTTTTTTGTAGTTACAATCATGCTTAAAGCTTATTGAAGTAAAACTAGTTTCCATGAATATGGAAGATGATAGATGTGGAGGAAACATATAGAATCTCAAGTTAATAAGTACAATGAGATGGATCTGGTTATTGATTATGATATGCATATGTTTTAGCTGAAGCCAATGCCTTTCCTTTGGATGTGTTGGCTTTTATCTGGATGTTAAGTTATTTAAAGAGAATAGAGAACGTGGAGCTGCATCGTTGGCCCAAACTGGTAGCAGAGGAAAAGTTAGATAGAAGGAAGAGCATGCAAATAAAACAAAATGCCAAGTGGCTTAGTAAATGGGATATCAGGATGCAAGAGTGTCCAAACAGCAACGGGGAAATCAGAAGATACGTGAGAGAGATAGTCAAGGCAACCATGTGGACAAAGCACCTTGCAAGAAAAAGAATATATTATGTCAGACATTTCAATCCTACATGTGACCATGAGCAAAAGGGTATAGGAGTGCAAATAAAATGGAAAGTGAAAGTGTTAATACCTCATCTAAGGACTATCTTGCATCATCTGAGGTGCAAGACCAGAAGGTGGACAATGCCTAAGGAAGAGTGGGATGGTAGAATATGTTGTTTTTTGTACTTTGGTCTTAGTGGAAATGGAATGGCACTACATCATAGAATGTCCAGCTTACAAAGATATATAGATCAATTACATTGATATTTTAAATGTTGGCTCCTTGATTACCTTGTTTGATAACGAAGGGCTAATAAAAATGATAGACTATTTGATCGAGATTCACAACAAAAGATCCAATATAAAAAAGGAAAGAGATGCCATTGGACTTAATATGGGCAGCTCACCTATTGTGGCTTATGTGCATGACAGTGCTGTTTAATATCCTAGGTAACTGTAGATTGCTCGGTCTTGTGGACATTATTTAAAACTTTCATTCTGTAGTATGAGGAATATGAAACATTAAAGGAAAATTACTTTAAAATAACAAAGTTTTATATACATCAGGATAACACATGATATACTATTAAAATAAAGAGATAATAGAACAAAAATGGTAAAGATATTCTGTGCTGGAAATGAGAACTTTATTTCTAACTAAATAGCATAGAGAAACTAGAAAAATCTCAATTTGTGTGCTTGACAAAAGTAAATAAAATCTACTTTTAACTGGAAAGGAAGAAACAAACAAAGAAGAACTTGGCACCAGACATTGAAACTCTTGGCTTCAGATGCCATCGTGTAGCGCGGACGTCAACACGCCGTGTTGTCGTCTATGCACAGTCGATTTAGAACTTTATAGAATATTTGTTTATGTAATACTACTTTTTTCCAAGTATAAAATATTAGAGTTAATTTTATATGGCAGCAGATTTATTAGTGTTATTATCTAAGTTTTAAATATTGTAAAGCATATCTTGTCATGTCCCGGATCATTTCTAAGCCTGGCCGACAAGGTTTCTCATCTAGTGTTTCTAAACACTAAATAATAAGCCAATAATATTTTTGTTTTTGGCTGACTTGCTTGTAAGCTGGCGCCATTTATACTTTCAAATTTCTTTTATTGCATTTTGTTGTGGCCAACCTCATTGAGGTGGCGTAGGAATAAGTATTTATATGAGCTCCTGTGAGCATTGGAGGACATCACGAAATTGGGAAGCAACTTTTGCGTGTTTTTGAGAGCGTAGTTGCTCAACCACTGTGTTCAAGGCACGTAGCCTCTCTTGAACCGATTTCGTGTTTACTTTCCCTTCATTTGTAACCACACTCATATTACATCAGGTTGATCGCTGTATAGGAGAATCATTGGTGGAGGGCAAAGGCGGCGTTCTGGCCGAGCCATAGGCTCTGGTCGACTATTCTCGACTCCCCTCACTCTGCGCATTAGATCAGTCATCCGGATTGGAGCTATTGCGCATTTCGCGTCACTCCCAAAAGCATCATAGCAGCGTCCATTCTCGTGAAGTTGATCGACATTCACATATCACAAAGGCACCATTCGCATTCGTATATCTAGAGACTCCCACCGACACTATTGTTAAGAGTGATGACCATTGAAGATGTAATTGCCTGTTCCTCAGAGCCAATGTAAATTGAGTTCTCGAGCAGGCAATCAAATCTCCTGCTAAATCTGCTTGTAATGCCATTTCATGCAATATTATATCTGTTCCTTGGTGTCGCATTTACCACTTGATTGTTGTTACTTGTAATCTGTGTTATTTTGAGGTATTGGTAATTATAACTGGAGCAGTACACTAAGAAAAATTGGAGAATTGCAGAGTCGAATTTGCTATTATCTGTCCTAGGAATTTTACAGTGGTATCAGAGCCTCTGACCCTTCTAGCCTGAGGATTTTGCATGAGTCTAAGAGACCAGCGTGCTATTGAAAGAGAAAAGAAGAAAGCAGCAAGTGAATCCTCTGGAATAGGAGATAGAGGTAAGAATATGGGTGATAAGGATGACCAGTTTGAAGCCTTTTTAAAAAGGATGGCCAGTATGCAAGAGCAAATGGCCAAGCAACAAGAACAAACCAATCAGATGATATTAACGGTGATGCAATCCTTGAATAACAACAGCAGATCAGTCTCAAATAATGGACTAGAAGGCAGCCAGTCAAATAATCCCAGATCTGAAAATCAAAGCAATAAGGGTTGGCGACCTACACAGCGCACATTCCTACCCAAGCATGGGATGAATCATGGAAATAATGAACAAAATCTGATGGAAGGAGACATCAACGCCAGCATGGAAGCGTATATGCAGATTGACCCTGAGATAAGGCAGTAGCTCCCATTCATCCAATTTCACAACATCAAGAATGGGTCTAAAGGAAGCCAAGTCACTTACCACCTGTAGGAACCCCTGTTTCCCCTGACTTCTGAAACTGTGTGATTTTTGTTTGTTTTTGTGTATTTTGATTTTTTTGGTGTTTTTGCATGAATAAAGGAAGAATGCGATTTTTTGAAAGAAATGATATAAAATCTTAAACAAATACAATGCTTCCAGATCTAGCATAAATAAGCTCAGAAATTGATAACTATTGTTTGTATTATTTTTCCATTGCCATTACAATAAAGAATCTCGGATATGCAGACTAGATAAGACAAAATATTAATCAAAAGAACCTGATTGCAGCAGATTGGTTTAATGCTTGAATGGTATGGCTAGATCCTTACAATGCTTTCTCCCTGCACCAGATGATAGCTAGAACTCCCAGAGGCATAGGCGCCCCCTACTGTGAGATCAAACTGCCAGAAGATAAGGCGATTTGCCCAGACAGGAAAAGTACGGCCTTAATGATGAGGTACGGCCTGCAGCTTAGATGGTACGGATTTTGTATAGCAGCAACCAAACAAATAAAAGTACGGCCCTTCCTTAAATTGCCAGATCTCAATGAAATAGGCGCATTGATTGAAGAATCCCTACTGGAAAAATATAACTCTGAAAACCCTGAAGATAAATGTTCTGTGATCACTTTTGAATGAAGAAATCTCTCTGAAAGCAATAGATCAGCTGGTATTTCACAACCTCTGAATCGCAACACTGAAGATGGCTCGTTCTCCAATGCCTGTAGACAACAGAAACCCTAGGCTTCGTTCTCCGGAAGAAGACTTGCTCAAAAATTCAATAATCAACATAATGGCTCGAATCCCAAGGCAAGCCTTATATTCTTGAAAAGTGCGATTTTCCCCAAAAAGACAATCATTAAAATTAAATTGTATTTTCACCTTTTAATTCTTCCTAAGTTGGACGCCTCTTTTTAATTAAAAGATTAATTAAAAATGGTCCCCTTTACAATGATGGTCGACCCCTTGATATTCACTTAAGTTATAATATTAAAATATTATAACTTTATAATTTATGCTCCAATTAATTAATATTTAATTAATCAATTAAATGTTAATATCTCCCTCAAGAAATGTCCGATTCACGAACCGTCTGAAGTTGGCGAAAGAGTGAATGATTCTGCACATGATCAAACCATACTGCTAAATATAGCAGGGGTGCCTCGCTGAGTGCCAAATACTGCTAAAAATAGCAACTCAGGAAAATGGTGTTCGAATGAGCCCGAACGAAAGCCAACTGGAAATATTCTGACAACGGAAGCCAAGCCAAGCTCCGTCAAGACCCTCTATCCATCCTATCAGCCTACGAGGGTCGCATAATAGGCTAATCATCAGCTCTGAGAGATGTCAACTGGAAGGGGACATGATAGTCCGCCCCTCCTGAAATTGCTTGTCCTCAAGCAATCTCAACTCCGGATGCTGCAAAATATCCTCGCTCTCCCATGTAGCATCCTCCATTGGCAAATCTCTCCATTTCACCAAATATTCCCTGATAGTCCTCCTACGCAACTGTCTCTCTGTACTCCAGGATAGACTCAGGTATTAAAATCAACTTTCCCTCATCATCTAAGGGAGGTAAAACTGCAGAAGGTACCACACGGTGTCCCAACGCCTTCTTGAGACGTGACACATGAAAAACATTGTGTACCTTGCTCTCCGCCGGAAGCTCTAGCTCATAAGCCACCTCTCCAACACGCCTCAGGATCCTGAAAGGACCATAATATCGTGGCTTAAGCTTCTCTGAACCACTCTTCCTAAGAGTAGACTGACGGTAGGGCTGCAGCATAAGATAAACCATGTCGCCCACCTCAAAAGACCTCTCTGTCCTCTTCTGCTCTGCGTACTGCTTCTGCTGATTCTGTGCCTTAGCAATATTCTCCTTGAGAGCCCTCATAGTGTCCTGACTCTCCTGCAATAAATCTCCAGCACTCGGCACTCTACTGTCACTCAGTAGCAAATCAAGAAAGCTCGGCGCCTCATAACCGTATAACGCCATGAAAGGTGACATCTGAATGGTCATGTGGAAGGTAGTATTATAGCAATACTCGCACAAATAAATCCACTTGACCCAAGCCTTTTGCTGCCCTGCAATGTAGTTCCTGAGGTAACCCTCCACCCATTTATTCACTATCTCCGTCTGACCATCGGTCTGCGGGTGGTAACTGGTGCTCGGTGTAAGCTCGGTCCCACAAAGTCTGAACACCTCCTGCCAGAAGTGACTCAAGAACCGACTATCCCTGTCGCTCACTATGCTCCGAGGCAACCCATGTAATTTGAATACCTCACGGAAGAAGACCTTTGCTACCTGTGTAGCTGTGTAAGTGGTGGTAATCGGAAAGAAGTGGGCATACTTCGTTAGCCGATCCACAACTACATATATGCAATCTCGTCCTTGGGCTTTAGGCAAGCCCGTAATGAAGTCCATCGACAGGCATTCCCACTTCCTGTCAGGAATCGGAAGTGGCTGCAATAATCCTGCCGGGTACGTGTTCTCCTGCTTGTTCTACTGACAAACAGGGCACTCACGCACATACTGAAGAACATCTACCTTAAGTCCTTTCCATGTAAATCTCTCCCGAATCTGTCTGTATGTTTTGAAATATCCGGGATGTCCTGCAGTAGGTACATCATGAAAGGCTCGCATGATAACGTTCTTCATCTCTGAACCTGGGACCAAATAAATCCTATTCTTGTAAATGATCAAGTCATTCACAAGCGTGTATCTAGTGTCAATCATCGATCCCTCAACAATGCCGGATGCCCAAGTGTCCTTGGCATACTCGGCCACAATCATATGCCTCCAATCCTCTGTAATATGAACCATAGAGCTCAGATAAGGTTTGCGTGAGAGAGCGTCAACCACTACATTCTGGGTACCTTTGATATAAGAGATATCAAAGTCATATGCCTGCAATTTACTTACCCACTTCTGCTGACGATCATTGAGATCTCGCTGCCCCAGGAACTGTCTCAAACTGTTGTGGTTAGTTTTAATGCAGAACTTACTGCCCACAAGATATTGCCTAAATTTTGCCAAGGCATGCATTATAGCGAGCATCTCCTTATCATAAATACTGTAGAGCCTCTCTGGCCCTCTGAGTTTACGGCTCTCATACACAATAGGGTGCTTGTCCTGCATAGGCACCGCTCCAATGCCCTCACCAGAAGCATCGCACTGAAGCTCAAAAGGCTTCGAAAAATCTGGTAGTGCCAACACTGGGCATGTAGTCATCAACTCCTTAAACCTCACAAAACACTCCTGTGCCTCAGGAGTCTAACAAAATGCACCCTTTTTCAACAAATCCGTCATAGGTGCTGCATGACGTCAAAAACCATTCACGAATCTGCAATAAAACCCACACAAACCAAGAAATCCTCGCAGCTGTGTAAGGTTTGCCGGAGTAGGCCAGTCTATAATAGCGCGGATCTTCTCAGGATCCATCCGCACTCCCTCTGCACTGATGATATGACCTAAGTAGAGCAACTCGGTCATCCCCAAATCACATTTGAACTCCTTGGCGTACAAGGACTCCCTCTCCAAAATACTGAGCACGGTCTCTAGATGAGCCAAATGCTCCTGCCAAGTCCTGCTGTAAATAAGAATATCATCGAAGAAGACCAGTACAAATCTCCTCAGCAGTGAATGGAAAACCCTGTTCATGGTGGACTGAAAAGTAGCTGGCACGTTGGTTAGCCCAAATGGCATCACCACAAACTCGAAGTGCCCACAATGACAACGGAATGCCGTCTTCTCAATGTCCTGCTCACGAACCCTAATCTGATGATATCCTGACCTTAAGTCTATCTTTGTGAAGTAGCATGCACCATGGAGCTCATCAATAAGCTCATCGATACGAGGTATTGGATACCTGTTTTTGATAGTCCTCTTATTCAGGACTCTGTAGTCTATGCACATGCGTAGGGTGCCATCCTTCTTCTTCACCAGAACAACTGAAGAAGCGAATGGTGATTTGCTAGGTCGAATGTGACCCATAGCAAGCAACTCCTTGATCGTTTTCTCGATCTCATCTTTCAACCGCTTAGGATGCCGATAAGGAGTAATCATAACGGGCTTAGCGCCCTCCTCAAGCTCAATAATGTGCTCAATGCCCCTGTCTGGAGGTCTCCTTGGCGGAATATCACTGAATACCTTCTCATGCTTGACTCTCAACTGCTGTATGTCAGGATGATACTCAGTCTTCTGCTGTCCCTCCTGTACAGGTGCCAATGTGCACTTGGCAGCCCACTCTACCATGTCGTGTCGCATGAGTCTCTCCATCCGACAAAAAGAAATAGTTTTGATGTTGCTGTCCCGTATTGCCTTCAGAATATGTGTCTTCCCATCCACATCAAAACAAATCTCCATGTCTTTGAGACGAAGAGTGACTTCCTCAAGTGAATGAAGCCACTTCATGCCCAAGACTAAATCGATATCCCCCATGTTCACCACGTAATAATCAGCCTTGAACTCATAGTTGTTCAAGTGCAAGGGGAGATCCTTAATCATTCGTTCACACCTGAGAGTGTAACCGTCGGCCACCTTAACCCTAATGCCTTCAAACTCCTCAGTGATGAGTCCGTGCTTCTCCACAAATCTAGCATCGATAAAATTATGTGTGGCTCCTGTGTCAACAAGGGTAATGACCCTCTGTCCTGCCAAAACTCCACGAAGTCTGAATGAGCCCTCCTGCTGAATGCTAGATAGACGTGCCTCCTGAATTTGAAGCTCTGACTCTGCCTCTGCTTTAGGCTCCGAAGCCTTTGACTCTGAATCCTCAGAACTCTCCTGCTGTTCGGAATTCTCTGATTCCGAATCCTCATAATAAGCTCACATCACCCAATTTGCCTTGCCCTTAGGCCTCAAAGGACAATCGTGATTGGCATCATAGGGACCTTTGCAGTAGAAGCAAAGCTTCTTCCTGCGTAGATCATTAAGAGCCTCTCGATCCAAAGGTGGTGCTGCTGATTTTCCCTTTGAATCATTTTTGAAATCTGATTTTTCTTTGTTAAAATCTGATTTCTCTCTGTTTTTGTTGAAGCCCTTATTATCCCTGAAAGAAGAATTGTTTCTGGAGTTGAATCTACTGGATGGTGCTGCCAACTCCATACTACGTGCCTTCTTCATCGCTTCCTGTAACGAAGGAGGATCAAAGGCTTTGATCCAACCTCTCAATGGCTCTGTCAGTCCCTCCATGAAAAGCACTACAAGTCGCCTCTCTGAAATATTAGGAACCATAACTGATAACTTCTGGAAGTCACCAATGTAAGACTCCAAACTGCCACTCTGTCGCAACTGAGCCAAATCTCTGAAATAGGATTCTGGATCCTTTCTGTCAAATCGTTCCACCAACCTGTCAACAAACTCCTGATATGTGGTGATCGATCATGCTGAAGTGTCACCATCCCGTGGTGCCACCAGTCGTAAGCTACCCCCTCAAGATGCAATGTCGCATATCTGATAGCATCCCTCTCAGCCATCGGACGCAATGTAAGGAACGTGTCCAGCTTACTGATCCAGGCCTGAGCTGTGACCTTACCACTACCATCGAACATCGCTAGATTGAGTCTGTTTGTAGCATGTTTCAGATCATTGTTCTGATGTCTAGGTCTCCAATCCTGTCGACCTCTGTGATGTTCTCTGCTCTGTGTAATGAATCTGTCAAAGGTAATCCGTTCTCTGACATCTGGTGGTACTAACTCCCACTCCTCGTTCGCTGCCATAAGTGTATCTACGAACAACTCCTCATGCTCCTCACCTGCAATAGCCTCATCGGGCTCCTGTCTCACAAAAGTAGGCCTAGTGGGCCTGTCTGCTGTCCGTGAGGCAGTCCTAGGTGCTCTTCGTGATCCTGCATCACTCCTGTCCTCGTCACGATGTGGTGACGGTCTCCTCGGTGTACCTAATCTCTGGAGTGCCACTGTCATCTGCTGTAGCACATTGTTAGACTGCCGTTGACCTGCTCGTAAATCGCTGAGAGCGTGTAGAACCTTTGCATCATCCTGATCCCTAGGGTTTTGAGGAATATCTGTTCTGTCAGTCATGTTTCCCGGCTGCCTGTTCAAACCCTGTTGCCTGTCAATCAAGGCTCTCCTGCGAGTATAATACCTGTGTGGCCCAACCTCTTGTGGCTGCATAAGATTGCTAAACCCTCAGGATGGCAGGATTTAGCTCTGATACCACTGTAGGAACCCCTGTTTCCCCTGACTTCTGAAACTGTGTGATTTTTGTTTGTTTTTGTGTATTTTGATTTTTTTGGTGTTTTTGCATGAATAAAGGAAGAATGCGATTTTTTGAAAGAAATGATATAAAATCTTAAACAAATACAATGCTTCCAGATCTAGCATAAATAAGCTCAGAAATTGATAACTATTGTTTGTATTATTTTTCCATTGCCATTACAATAAAGAATCTCGGATATGCAGGCTAGATAAGACAAAATATTAATCAAAAGAACCTGATTGCAGCAGACTGGTTTAATGCTTGAATGGTACGGCTAGATCCTTACAATGCTTTCTCCCTGCGCCAGATGATAGCTAGAACTCCCAGAGGCATAGGCGCCCCCTACTGTGAGATCAAACTACCAGAAGATAAGGCGATTTGCCCAGACAGGAAAAGTACGGCCTTAATGATGAGGTACGGCCTGCAGCTTAGATGGTATGGATTTTGTACAGCAGCAACCAAACAAATAAAAGTACGGCCCTTCCTTAAATTGCCAGATCTCAATGAAATAGGCGCATTGATTGAAGAATCCCTACTGGAAAAATATAACTTTGAAAACCCTGAAGATAAATGTTCTGTGAATGTTCTGTGATCACTTCTGAATGAAGAAATCTCTCTGAAAGCAATAGATCAGCTGGTATTTCACAGCCTCTGAATCGCAACACTGAAGATGGCTCGTTCTCCAATGCCTGTAGACAACATAAACCCTAGGCTTCGTTCTCCGGAAGAAGACTTGCTCAAAAATTCAATAATCAACATAATGGCTCGAATCCCAAGGCAAAGCCTTATATTCTTGAAAAGTGCGATTTTCCCCAAAAAGACAATCATTAAAATTAAATTGTATTTTCACCTTTTAATTCTTCCTAAGTTGGACGCCTCTTTTTAATTAAAAGATTAATTAAAAATGGTCCCCTTTACAATGATGGTCGACCCCTTGATATTCACTTAAGTTATAATATTAAAATATTATAACTTTATAATTTATGCTCCAATTAATTAATATTTAATTAATCAATTAAATATTAATATCTCCCTCAAGAAACGTCCGATTCACAAACCGTCTGAAGCTGGCGAAAGAGTGAATGATTCTGCACATGATCAAACCATACTGCTAAAAATAGCAGGGGTGCCTCGTTGAGTGCCAAATACTGCTAAAAATAGCAACTCAGGCAAATGGTGTCCGAATGAGCCCGAACGAAAGCCAACTGGAAATATTTTGACAACCGAAGCCAAGCCAAGCTCCGTCAAGACCCTCTATCCATCCTATCAGCCTACGAGGGTCGCATAATAGGCTAATCATCAGCTCTGAGAGATGTCAACTGGAAGGGGACATGACACCACCCCAACAAGGATCTGCAGCATAGGGTTAGTAAGTTGACACTCCCAACCTTTGATGGCTCAGGAAATATGATTGCTCAATCATGGATACAAAAGATGGACACTTCTCGCTCAGCCCCATGATTGAAGAAGAAGCCATCAAGTTCGTCATCTTGCACCTAGAAGGTTTAGTGTAATGTCCCCTTCCAGTTGACATCTCTCAGTACTTGAGATTAGCCTATTATGTGGCCCTCATAGGCTAATATGGAGGATAGAGGGTCTTGTTGAGGCATGGCTTGGCTTCAGTCGTCAGAATTATTCAGTTTGGCTTTTGTTCGGGGTTGTTTGGACATCATTTGCTTGACTTGCTATTTTTAGTAAGTAGAGACACTCAGTGGAGCACCCCTGCTACTTTTAGCAGTATGGTCTGGTCATATGCAGATTCAGTCACTTATCATCCGGCTTCAGACGACTTGTCATTTGGACTTATATTGAGGGAGATATTAATATTTGTTTGCCAAAATAAATATTAATTTAATTGAAGCTTATATTATAAAGTTATAATGTAAATTTATGTTATAACTTAAGTGACTTAATGAAGGGGTCGACCATCATGAGGAAGGGGCCATTTCTCAATTAATTATTATAATTAATTGGGCGCCCAGACTATTGGAAAATTAAAAGTGAAATTCAAAGTTTATTTTAAATGATGCTTTTTGAAGGAAATCGACCTAATTGAGAAGATATAAGTTTTCTTTTGAGAAGAATTGATGATTATGCATATGAGAATCGATTTTAGCCATTTCCTTCTTCAAAGAACGAAGCCAAGGGTTTTAGTTTTCTACTGCATTGGAGAACGAGCCATCTTTAGTGTATTGCAGTTCAGAGGCTGTGAAATATCATCTGATTTATTGCCTGTCAGTTGAATACCTTCATTCAGAAGTTATTACAGAGATTATTGTGAAGTTATTATTCAGGGTTTGTCTCAATAGTTGCCAAGGAAAAGTGATATCTTGAGCGGCTGGGTTTATTTCTTTGTTTGGCACATTATTCAAGGTGGTACGGACTTCATAGTTGCTGGTACAGGTTGTACTTGCTGCAGCAAGGCCGTACTTTCTTCTCTGGGCAAAAACGCCTTGCTTTTTTTGCACTTTGACTTCACCACAGTGGACGCCTATCCCTCTGGAAGCATCTGCAACCTTCTGGCGGAGGGAGAAGTCTGTATTTGGATGGGCCGTACTTTTTATGCCTTCTACAGGCGGCTGCAAACAGAAATCAGGTTCTTTAAATATTATGTTTTGCTTGCCTTTTGGATATCTGTTATCTATTCAGCATTGTACTCCATTTACTCTTCAAAATAAAGTCAATCACCATTGCTAGCTGTTAGTGATTTAGCATTTGTAATTTACCTCTTTAAATTTGTACTGACATCATTTCTTTCAAAGCGCATTCTTTCAATATATTGCAAAAACCCTCAAAAAAATCAAATAAACAAAGAAAACAGACAAAAACAATCAGTTTCCGAAATCGTGAGAAAACGAGTTCTTACATTTAGCTCACGAGTGGTGGCATCATGGCATAGTGACTCAAGGATTTGGACTAGTTTCCACTTATGCTGAGTTCACATAGAAATTGACAGAGAGATTCGATAGGAAAGACCCTGAAGCATACTTCCAGGAGTTGACAAGACTCAAGCAATCGGGCACCATGGAAGATTATGTCTCAGAGTTTCAAAGACTTGCAATGATGGTATTCGATGTGTCAGACAAGAGACTCATGTTCTTTTTTATTGAAGGTCTATCGGAGTTATATCGTGGGCTGGTAAGAGCTTTGGAACCAACAACATTAGAGGAGGCTATTCAGAAAGCTCTAAGTCTCGAAGATTCCACCAAGAAAGGAAAGGCTATTGGCAAAGGTCCACCAACAAGGCACCCAAGAAACCCTTCATTAAGGCCAATCCACCACCAAAAGCCCCTCCCATAGGGCCTCATGGCATGTCAAGGAATGAACTTCGCAAGAAAGGCTTGTGCTACTATTGCAATGAAAAATGGAACAGTCAACACAGGTGCCAAGGAAGGGGACAGGTCTACTACATTGAAGTGGTCTCTGACGATGAAGCAGAAACTGAAAAGGAAATCCACGAATAAGACACTAATGGGGAATCTCAAGAGCTTAGTATAGAAGGGGGACCCATAGGAAGTACCCTTGCAACACTATTAGGAGCACCACGCTACCACTCTCTCAGAGTGAGACGAGTCCTTCGAGGACAAAGGGTGACGGTATCGATTGATAGTGGAGCCACTCATAATTTCATCGACAAGAGGATAGTGGCCAAGTTGCATTTGGAAGCAGAGGACTTCGAAGGGTTTGATGTAGTAGCAGTTGGAGGGAACATCCTCTCGTGTACTAAACGAATCCAACAAATGGGGATGATATTGGGTGGACACAAGATGAAGGAAGATTTCTATGTGGTCGATATCGGTGACACAAATATGGTCTTAGGAGTGTAGTGGCTTCATTCATTGGGAGAGTACACAACCAATTACCAAACTATGGAGTTGAAGTTCAAACATAATGGCAAAGAGGTTATCCTCAAAGGCCTCTCCAGGAATGGTCCCATGGTGGTATTAGCTAAGAGGATGGAACGGTCATTTCATAGGGATCAAGTGGCACGGGCTACAGAATGCTTGATCACAGATACCAACCCACCAAAGGAAGAAAGAACTTTTTCCGTGGACATTCAAGCCATCTTGAGCAAGAAGTGCAAAGTATTTCGTGAGATTCCATCAGGATTGCCACCAGATAGGGGATTTCAGCACATGATAGAATTGGAAGAAGGAGCTAAATTGGTGACCACTCCTTATTGTCATCCACGAATATACAAAGAAGAGATTGAGAAGCCCATTAAGGAGTTATTGGATATGGGGTTTATTCGGCCGGGTTCAAGCCCTTTTGCATCATCAGTGGTGCTGGTCAAAAAGAAGGATGGAATGCTCAGGATGTGCATCGATTATAGGGCACTTAACAAGAAGACAATCAAGAACCGCTACCCTATCCCTAGGATCGATGAATTGATAGACGAGCTACATGGAGCAGTGTACTTCTCCAAGATTGATCGGCGTTCGGGCTACCATCAGATCAGAGTCAGGGATGAGGATGTGCATAAGACAACCTTCAGATGCCATTATGGGCATTATGAGTTCCTGGTAATGCCGTTTGGGTTAACCAATGCCCCCGCTACATTCCATTCGTGCATGAATCAAGTATTCATTCTTCAGTTGAGGAAATTTGTGTTGGTCTTCTTTGATGATATCTTAATCTACAGTAAAACGTGGGAAGAACATTTGAAGCATATAGAGGAGGTGCTTGACATCCTTGAAAAGAACTCATTCTATGCTAAGATGTCAAAAGGTGAGTTTGGAATGACCGAGATCTTATACTTGGGCCACAAGATTAGCGCTCAGGGGGTTAGTGTGGATGAGGAGAAGATCAAGGTCATTCAGGAGTGGGCTACCCCCAAGAATTTGACACAATTGAGAGGATTTGTGGGCCTTTGTAGCTACTATAGAAGATTTGTGAAGGGTTTTTCTCTACTTGCAGCACCGTTGACCAATTTAACAAAGAAGGGGGCCTTCTCATGGAGTTCCACAGCCCAGCAGGCATTTGATAGACTTAAGGAGGTAATGAGCTCATGTCCCGGTTTGGCCACATGCTCTGGCAAAATTTAGATAGTATTTGGTGTGCGGAAAATTTGTAGTGAAGACAAATCATAACAGCCTGAAGTACTTCCTAAATCAGCGAGACTTGAATGACAGGCAACAAAAATGGGTAAGCAAACTCCAAGCTTATGACTTTGACATTGAATATGTGAAAAGTAAGAACAATGTGGTAGTGGATGCACTCTCTAGGAAGCCTTACCTTTGTGCTATGACTAACCTATCTGCTGATTGGAGAGTGGGCATTACAGCCGAGTATGCCAAGGATTCATTTGCTAATGACATTTTAGAAGGAAAGGTGGTTGATGACAGGTACAGGGTGGTGGAGGAACTCATCCTCTACAAAGATCGGGTCTATCTTGTACCACACTCCAAGATCAAGGAGAAGATCATTAAAGCTTGTCATGATACTCCTCTTGCTGGTCATTCGGGATTCTATAAGACATACAAGCAAGTAAGAGAACGTTTTGTTTGGAAGGAGCTGAAAAATGATGTATTGCAACATGTAAGAGAATGTGTGGTATGCCAACAAAACAAAGCTGAACATACCTTACTCGCCGGATTGTTATAGCCTTTACCCATCCCAAATCATAAATGGGAGAGCATCTCGATGGATTTCATCACAGGACTCCCTAAGGTGCAAGGTAAAGATTGTATTTATGTTGTGGTGGATAGGCTCACTAAGTATGCTCATTTTTATGCCATTTCTTCATAATTTAGGGCTCCACAAGTTGCAGACTTGTTTTTTAAAGAAGTCTTCAAACTCCATGGGTTGCTAAGACACATTGTGAGTGACAGGGATAGCAGATTTATCAGCTTGTTTTGGCAAGAGCTCTTCCGTTTGGCCCACACAGAGTTAACTCCTAGCACCAACTATCACCCTCAAATGGATGGACAAACAAAGATCGTGAATAAATGGATTGAGGGATATTTGAGAAATTATGTGACAGGACAACAATCAGCCTGGGCTGAATGGCTGCATCTTAGGGAATTTTGCTACAACACCACACATCGCATGTCCATCGGAATGTCTCCCTTTAAAGCACTCTACGGGTACGAGGCTACGTCTTTCATGAATCTAATTCTTGCAAACAGTAGAGTTCCGAGTGCTAGAGACATGGTGCAGCAGAACGTAGACATCATGAACTCCTTGAAAGAAAATCTGCAGCGTGCTCAAAATCAACAAAAACTATATGTAGATCAGCATAGGACCAAGAGGGTTTTTGAGGTGAATGACATGGTTTACTTATAGTTGCAGCCATACAGACAATCATCTCTCAAGGGGAACGAAGCAGAGAAGCTAAAACCCAGATTCTATGGACCATTCAAGATCACTAGGAAGATTGGCGAGGTTGCATACGAGCTTGAGCTGCCTCCCGGGAGCCGAATTCACAACATCTTTCATGTATCATGCTTGAAGAAGGCGTTAGGGCAGCAGATCACACCTTCAATGGAGTTGCCACCCCTTGATGACGAAGGAAAATTAATTCTCGAGCCCGAGACGGTGTTGGACGTAAGAGAGAAGAGGTTGAGAAACAAAGTTATTCCAAAATATTTGGTGAAATGGAAAAATCTGCCTGCTGAAGATGCTACCTGGGAAGGAGTGGGAATTTTTGAACATCCTAATCTCAGGTTGCTCGAGGACAAGCAACCATTTGAAGGCGGGGACTGTCATGTCTCGGATCATTTCTAAGCCTGGCCGACAAGGTTTCTCAACTAGTGTTTCTAAACACTAAATAATAAGCCAATAATATTTTTGTTTCTGGCCAACTTGCTTGTAAGTTGGCGCCATTTAGACTTTCAAATTTCTTTTATTGCATTTTGTTGTGGCCGACCTCATTGAGGTGGTGTAGGAATAAGTATTTATATGAGCTCCTGTGAGCATTGGAGGACATCACGAAATTGGGAAGCAACTTCTGCGTGTGTCTGAGAGTGTAACTGCTCGACCACTACGTTCAGGGTGCGTAGCCTCTCCTGAACCGATTTCGTGTTTACTTTCCCTTCATTTGTAACCGCACTCATATTACATCAGGTTGATCGTTGTACAAGAGAATCATTGGTGGAGGGAAAAGGCGGCGTTCTAGTTGAGCCATAGGCTCTGGCCGACTATTCTCAACTCCCCTCACTCTGCGCATTAGATCACTCATCCGGATTGGAGCTATCGGGCATCTCGCGTCACTCCTAGAAGCATCATAGCAACATCCATTCCCGTGAAGTTGATTGACATTCACATATCACAAAGGCACCATTCGCATTCGTATATCTGGAGATTCTCGCCGGCGCTATTGTTAAGAGCGACGACCATTGAAGATGTAATCGCTTGCTCCTCAGAGCCAATGTAAATCGAGTTCTCGAGTAGGCAATCAAATCTCCTGCTAAATCTGCTTGTAATGCTGTTTCATGCAATATTATATCTGTTCCTTGGTGTCGCATTTACTACTTGATTGCTGTTACTTGTAATCTGTGTTATTCTGAGGTATTGGTAATTATAACTGGAGCAGTACACTAAGAAAAAATGGAGAATTGCAGAGTTGAATTTGCTATTCTCTGTCCTAGGCATTTTACATATCTATAATTTAAATACAAGTGCATAAAATGATTGTTTTTCAATATTAACTAAATACTTAAGCACATTAAGATTACCATAATTAATATATAAATTGACATCTAACAATATGAATATGATCAAAAGAAACAAATAACATCATAAAAGAATTTAATTGAATCAACTCCTGTAAATCCCTAGGGTTTCTGAGTTATAGGGTTCCAGATTTATTGAAGCTCACAATCAAACTTAAAAAAAACCAAATTAATCTCACATAGAATCTTTCAAACATTAGGTTGAGGTCACTATCAAATTTGGAAGAAATTGCACTACATATCTAAAGTAATCATTAATTTTTCATAACAATTTTTGTTGATCAGTCAGGAGACATACAGATTACTATTGCTTGTCTCTGTTTTGTCTTCAGTATACCAAAGCCAGACCACTAATGTTGCTATAATGCGTTAGGGCATACTAGACTATTGGTGAATGTGGATTGCTTTAGACAAGTTGATGATCTATAGTGTTCCACCGTCAATGTGCTTGCCACCCAAAGTCCACTTAAATCTGTTGTATCTACCTGATCTCACTCTTGTCAGAGACCTGCAAATTGTCACTTAAATCTGCTGTTACAATCTGATCTGGTGTGCTGGTCACAGACCTGCAATCTGTCTTTTGATGGCTCTAGAATAGTGCACTGGATCCCAACCACAGGTGATGCTCGTTACGCCTCTAGATGACCCTTGCAGTTGACCATAAATTGGAAGAAGAATGTGATCAGATTTGGGATTTGTCCTCTCACAGTGCGCCACCTCCAAAATTAAGCTCACAGTGAAGTGTAATGATGCCTGGGACTAATTTCGCCGTTCTACAGCTTCTTCCCTAATGCGATCTGTCCACAAATTCTTAATCAACACAACAGGGTTTCCGTCCAGAATGTTGTTTGCTGGAAAATTCTCTCAAAACCTTCTTCTCCTTCCCCACCACAGATCTGTAATTAACAAATTCAAATAAGCTCAACTCAATTTTGAATGGAAATTGCACCAAGGACTAGTGAGGTTTGCATCCCACCTATCCAGCTGGCTTGAGGGTTTCGTCCCAAGTGCAGGTATTATGCAAAATTGCAATGACCAAAATCAAAATTGGATGATGATAAATGTTAGATCATTCACTCTTTTATATCTGTTTGTCATTGGGCGCCAAAGTCCCCAAGTCGGCTCCAAAAGAAAATTCCAATATTTAAACTTATTAATTTATAATGTTGGCCGACCCAGCTAATTTTACAATATTTATTAATTTGTCTTTATTATTATTAATATTATTATAATATTATAATATATTATAATATTATATATTATTATTAAATTAAAATATTATTGCTCCCATACAGAGGGGACATCACAACTCCATCTCATTTATAATTAAAATATCTTTGAATAAGTTTAGTACTTGAATCACAACACTTGAAATGTCACTCTCACCCTAGGAAGATTTCAGTGGTATTGGCCCTCATAACTATGACACTTTGGAGAACATATGTAAAAACATATAATGTGCTTAAACACACCACGCTATGCATCAAAGCCCTGGCTAGGACAATCCCGAGTGTACTCTGTATCTTGAGTTGGACACACTATGTGTGCTCCCTTTTCTAAAGCCCATAGCCCACCAAACCACCTTCTTCCTCAAGTGTTCTCCATGTCCTTTCCAAGTCTCACATGAATGATTTATATAATGCTTAAGGGCCGCTTTTCAAACCATCACACCCTTTCACAAAGGTTGTCTTCAATTATTATTTAGTAAATATAATTATTCCTCTCTTTTAAAATAGTTCTCATAAATATTCCTAATGAATCTCCATTTTAACCAAAGGATCATGTTATCCTTTATTTTTTTATCTCTTTTAATGGCTTTTTTACTTTATTTTCACTTTGGAGAAAAAGTTTCATAACAGTTTCCAACTCCAGAATCTTCTCAACTTGCACAGATACAAAGATGGGAAATATGTTGGGGGTTGTTTAGGGGTTTGCCTCAGTCAAACCCTCATTTTGGTCTTCCCACCTCCATGGACAGCCAAAGATAAAAATTAATAAAATGATAAATTTTAAATCCTAGCGATATTATGAATTTAAAAGCAGCGATACAATGATAAAATAAATGATGTGGTGTCCACCTTGGTCTACAAAGAAAACCACCATGCGATTTTGATAGATTTGATAAATGATAAAATAGATATAGGATTCAAAGATATTGTTTAATTGATATAGAATAATAGAAATAGAGAACAAGAGAGCATTACTAGCAACTTAGGCTCCCTTTCGTAAGATTCCAAGATGGATTTGGCAATAAGAAGCTAAATGGGAAGCTTGAGTTGTTGCTAGCAAAGAGAGAATGAATGATCAAATAATTTGCTTGCTATATTGCTGAGATTGTTGCATTGATTTTGGTAGAGTTTCCTTAAGAGAGGAAGAGCAAAAAAGAATGAGAGCATAATCCCCCAAATAAGGAAGAGAAAAACTGTTTTGTTTGGTCGAACGGGCGGGAATAGGCATTACTATCCTGTTCAAGTGTTACAACACGCGTTGTGAACAAACCATATAGAAAGTTAGTGTTCGAATCTCGAAAATCTGCTAGACAGTACTGCACCGAACAGATGTCCATGCATGGCATTGTAGTCTAGGAGAATTTTGTTGATTTTCAAATGGCAAGCTAGTAATGCTTCATTCTTGTCAACTATGAGGTTAAATCTTTGAATAACGAGATATCAGATTTTATCATAAAATTTCAAATCTAAGAGGGGTTTAATATGTAAATGTGAAGTTGCACCAGTATGCAATTTTCAACACTACACATTCATTCATTCATACTTGAAGTTTCCATGAAGTGGAGGACAATTTGTGACAAAAAAAGAAAAACAAAAGAGTTTCAACAGTAAATGATTTAAAAATATGAGAATTTGATGGGTGCGATTTTTTTAAGACGGGTATTAACATTTGACAATGAGTATCTTAATGTTATTTTTTGTAGAAATGTAGGAAATCAGAAATGAATGAAGGTGGAGTTAGTCAAAACAGACACATTTACTAATACCATTGGCGAAATGGAAGCAACTATATGTGGAATGGACTTGGCAGTAAAATTGAACATCTTTCCTAGCTGTGGAAGGAGATTCAAAATGAATGGAGGTGGAGGCAGTCAACATTGACATGTTAAATATTACCATTGGAGAAATGGAAGTGACTATGTTAATACCTATTTTTGTACCTCCTTTTGCATGTGAATGCTTAAAATATAAAATAAAAATATTTCTAAAAAATTAATAAAACAATAAACATATCTCACACCTCCAACTCAAATTGGAAGCTACCAATTCTTTGCACGTCAAAGTGCATCACTCAAATTCTAGTTTCATTAGACCCTTTCAAGGATGAACATTGAGTAAAAGGTAAACAACAAAGTGGCTAGCATTTGTAGCAAAGGAAGATGTGAAAGTTTGAAAGCCACAAGGGAGGGGTGAGCAAATCAAAGTGAAGAAAGTTTGAATGTGGCAAACACTCACTCGAGTAGTTGATAGTGATATGCTTGTGTATGTAGGATGATGTCCATATAAGGAAAACCCCTTTTCTTTTAAAATCCTATGTGATTGGTTTGTTTGTAGCAGCTATGAACAGCTTGCCAAATGATAGACCAAAGAAAAGAAGTCGTAGACTCATCCGCACCGATTGAGTTGCACCCTTGAAGGAAAAGAAAGGCAATTTCAATAAATGCAAGTAGAAGAATTTGCACAATCTAGGTGGTAGGCAGAGGATAGAGAAACCAAAGTAGTGGATGGAGGAGAAGAGATACAAGCGGCACAAAGAGGGGTTTACTCCCATATTCATTGGATTGAGCGATAAGGAGTATTTTAACCCCAAATTTACTTTGCAATAGAAATGTCTCTAAGAAGACATCTACCATGACTTGGTTTGGAGGTGATTGCCATTGTGTCTTTGGAGTGTGTGTAGTTTAGCAATCCACTAGTGGTTAAATGATAAGTGGCCTAGGATGGAACACAATGGATAGACACATTTGGTGGTACAAATGTGCAATGGAAAAAGTGTAAATTTGAATGACATAGATTGAGAACTATATTAGAGTGTAAATGACTAGTGGAAGAATAATTAATAGAACAAGTTAGACACTTAAATGAAAACTGTCATGCAAATTTTTATTATTCAAGGTCCTATACATGATTTGAGAGGTTGGATGTATTGAATGGCTAGGCTATCCTCTTGGCTACCCCTTTGCTTAACCCATACAAAGAATGGTTGTTTGCAATAGTGTATATGAGGGTGAAGGAGTGGTTGTGGAGTTACATGATTGCTTGCAGCTTTGATAAATGTTGCCTTCTTTGATGAGATTCCTGTGTTGCCATTACTTGGGAATGGTGTTGCAATTGTGTATATGAGATAGATTATGTCTAAATAGATGCCACCAAATGTATGTGGCAAGATTGGAGAGGAGTTAGACTATTGTATTAGTGCCATGTGTTCTCTAGGTGATGATAAAATTGGTAATGGAGTTGTGAGAGCCAATTGTTGGTGTTGGAGTTACACACTCTTGTGTATCCCAAATCCGTTTAGATCAATCAACCCTCCTTGAGAAGCAATGGATCCCATTGCATCAGACTGTGGAATGAGATATAGAAAGTTTTGAGCAACTTGCACTTTGTTGTACCATTGTCCTTGACTTGTTTTCATGATTTGAAGAGAGGAATCTCTTGTTGGTGCTTTTGTTTGACTTTGGTGTCAATAATTTGATTAGTCTCTATTGGGTGGCACAACACGATTGAATTTTGATGGTTGTAAGTTTTTTGTGGTGTTGAGAGAGTCCAATAGAGATGGGTAGTAACGGTGCAAAAGTTCTACATTGAAATTAGGAAGCAGACCAAGGTAGGTAGGGGGATCGAGTTTGAATGTATTACACCCTACTTGGTGATGGTGTAGTGTTTGTACTGAAGTGGACAAAGCTTGTGCAAGGTCTTGTGATTCATTCCTACAAATGTAACTAGACCTAATCACCAACTTGAAAGGTGTGTAGTGTGTAGTGTTTGCCATGGTGTTGCTTGTACTTGACATTTGTGTTCTAAAGAATGTTTTGCACCTGCTTGTGTGTTTGTTGAATTCGATGAATTTGCTAGCTTTCTTAACCTCCTTTTGAGTTGAAGCAATGTCAATGGGCACAAGTGGGTGGAAACCTAAGTAGCCTTGAATAGGGTTGTGCATTGGAAAGTTTTGAAGAGCTCTATTGTGGCTGTGTTGAATGAAAGGAAGATTTTCATCCAATGTGCATTGCTTCTTTGAGTTGTACATCTGAAGAAGGTTCACTATCATCTTGTTGATTACTTTTGTTTGTCATCAAATTGAGAATGGAAGTAGATTTATCCAACTTTGTCTCCATCAGTGACCAAAGTGCCTTCTAAAAATGGCTAAGGAATCTAGTTTATGGATCAGAGATGATGGTGGATGGCAAATCAAAGTGAAACCATGCATTCTAAAAGTACAATCGAGTTGTTTCTAGAGCTGAAATTGACTTCTTACAAGGCATGGGAATTGCCATTTTAGAGAATCTATCTACCATTGCCTACACAATCATTATCCCTTTTGGTGGTGGGATAACTAGAAAAAATATCCATATAAAGTTATAAACAGATTCCCAAGGCATTGTTGGAACCAACAAAAGCATCTACATATCTTGTTTCTTGATCAGCTTGGCTATGGCACATGTAGTGTATGATTGGATGTACCTAGCAACATTTGTTCGAAGGTGTGACCAATAGAAATACTTTGCAGTAACATGAGGGTCTTCTGAACTCTAAAATATCCTACAACCTTGTTAAAATGAACCTCCCATATGAGTTTTTATTGCTCTTCTTTGTGTGGTATATGTAAGTGTCCAAGGTGATATAGGAGTCCATCATACAAGTAGAAATCTAGAATTGGCTTTTGCGTAAGTTTTGATAGATATTACAGAATTCTGTGTCTTTTGCATATAATTCTGTCCAAGTGTTGGTCTCATGTTAGCACAGCAAGGAGAGTTTGAATTAAAGATTGATTCAAACAATTTGTAACTAGATTGGAACTTCTCATCTTGTTTGTTGAGGTGGAACTATTGGAAATAGGCTGAACCCTTCTAATAGTGTCACTGCCAAAGTTTTTTATGTGTTTGTAGAAACTAAAGTGGCTTGTGATCCGTGTGGATCACTATTTCTTTTCTGAATATGTATCGTTTCCACTGCTTACATGCTTGAACAATAGCATAAAGCTTCCTTGTCATATGTGGGATATTGCCAAACTGACAGTGAAGGTTTTGGTGTGGAAATTGATTGGATGGACATGTTGAGTTAGGGCTGTACCCAGTGCATACTTAGAGACATTTGTCTCTATCTTGAATATTTGCTAAAGATTTGGTAGTGAGAGAACTGGTGTGGAACAAAGTTTGCATTTCAATTTATCAAATGCTTTCTGTTGTGTGGCTTAGTAGGTGAATATTGCTTTTGTACCAACTTTGGTAATCTAATGAATGGCAAAGTGACTTGAGAGAAGTCACATACAACTACAAACCTCCTGTTGAAGTTTGCCAATCCTAAGAAGCTGCAAAGCTGTATGAGATTCTTACATGCTTGAACAATAGCATAAAGCTTCCTTGTCATATGTGGGATATTGCCAAACTGACAGTGAAGGTTATGGTGTGGAAATTGATTGGATGGACATGTTGAGTTAGGGCTGCACCCAGTGCATACATAGAGACATTTGCTTCCACTGCTTTCATGCTTGAACAATAGCATAAAGCTTCCTTGTCATATGCGGGATATTGCCAAACTGACAGTGAAGGTTTTGGTGTGGAAATTGATTGGATGGACATGTTGAGTTAGGGCTGCACCCAGTGCATACTTGGAGACATTTGTCTCTATCTTGAATATTTGCTAAAGATTTGGTAGTGAGAGAACTGGCGTGGAACAAAATTTGCATTTCAATTTATCAAATGCTTTCTGTTGTGTGGCTTGGTAGGTGAATATTGCTTTTGTACCAACTTTGGTAATCTAATCAATGGGCAAGTGACTTGAGAGAAGTCACATACAACTACAAACCTCCTGTTGAAGTTTGCCAATCCTAAGAAGCTGCAAAGCTGTATGAGATTCTTGGATGACGCAGATTTTGGCAAGGTCCATGTGTACTCCCTGATATGAATTGTATCTCCTACATGGCAAATAAACATTTTTGCAGGTTAACAGATTTTCTGTAGTCAAAAAGTGTAAAATACTTGTATGTGGTGCAGTTGTTCATCCCATGTTTTGCTGAAGATTAGGATATCAAGTTAGACAACACAAACAAGTTGGTGATATTCATCATCTACATGTGTGATGTTTCATTTCTAAAGGGAGATTATAATAATAATAAATTAAAATATAATTATAAAATATAAAGTTAAAGTTTAATTTGATCAAAAGTCAAGGGGCACGTGAAGAATCATGATTATTGAAGGAAAAAAGATATATAAGAGACACCAAACAAGAAGGGACCATATGAAGAATACATTTTTTATTATCTGATTATTACTCATTTGGGGCATGGAACTGCAGTTCATTTAACCCGAGGATGAAACCCCTCATGGCAGAAATTAAAGGATGAAAACCCTTTTATTTTCCTTGTTGAGTTTGTGGATGAAAACCACTCACTCAGGCAGATTAAGAAATTATTTACCAAAGGCATTAAACTGCTGTAGACTTGAAGAAAATTGAAAATACTACAAAAAATAATACTTGATATAAGTCTGGGCAATTTTGAGTATACAAAGCAATTTAATAAATTTAATTTTGACAGCAATTATTAAATCAACAAATTAAAATTCAAGAATTTTTATAAATAATCAATTGCACAAGTTTATATTATGTGTGCTAGGGCTTGAAACTAAAGGAATTAAAAAGGGGACATTACAATTGGGGTATCAGAGCTGTGATCGTGATAGTCTACAAGGTAAAGCTAACATGTTGGATGCATTCTAGTCATAGAGGCTTGAAAGTCTACAAGGAAGATAGAGATGAAAGGTTCTATGAAGGCCTGATACAATATTTTTGAGCCAATGTTCTTACAAAAAGAAGCAGACATAGATTTTGTTCAAGAGTTATTGATAAAAATACAAAAGGACAAAATCTTTGACCAATATCAAAGATTGCCAAATAATTTCAAAGATAGTGTTCCCTTTGATGAGTATACTTGGAGGCACTCGAGAACCATTATCCTGACAAAAGAGGCCTATATGAATACATAAGGATTATGGCTAAGGAGGAGATCAAGGAACAAGACCCAAAAGAATCAATTTTGAGAGAAGAAACAAAGTCTGAATCAAAATCAAAATCACAAGAAGCTGGTAAACCCAACGAAGAAGGGCCAGAATTAGAGTGACAAGAAAATGAACAAACCAATGAGCAAGAGCAAGAGCAAGAGGAACCTAAAAAACAAGTGGAAGATAAAGAGTCTTTGGTAGGAGAAAATGTTTTATTGGTTTCTAATATCAATGAAGAGAAGAAAAAAGGGTTTCACTTGTTGGAGGGGAAGAGTTCAAGTTGTTGAAAGATGCACCAAATCATGCACTATCTTTCAAACTTCCACATGATGAGCCATTGATTGATTTTAAGAAGAGCATTGAGGATAAATATGCATCTGAGAAGGACATTTTGATTAGCCCAAATTCAGAAGTTTTGAGTCACAAAAATGAAGGTGTTGGAGGATATCTTAACAAACTCAACAAATGAGGATAAGCATTTTGTTTGTAGCCTAAGGTATGAGAATATTTCAGACTTGGTGCTTCCTACGCCATTGCAAAACTCTTGTCACCATGGAAAACATGCAAAGAGGGGTGATAGAGTAAGGGATACAACTTGCAGTATAGGGCATCTGGACTCTTTGTTTCAAGTTCCAAACTATTTTAGCATGTGGAGTCTGAGTTATCTCGTAAGGATCAAACTGGATAAAGGCATTGAAAATTCAAAGGAAAACATTAACCAAAAATTTGCTAAACCAGATCAAGAAAGTTGGCAATGTTCCAATTTTATAGAATGGAAAAATGACAAGTCTAAAACTATGCAAGGGCATCTGGAAAAAAATAAGGAGTTTCAAATGTGTTTAGAAACACAAAGAAAACACTCACAGATATATGAGTTCTATTACAAAAAATAAGGGAAGCTTTGCAAGATAATATGAATCATCAAGAAAAAATGCTTGGAGACAGGGAAGACCAAGTTGTTCAACGAGAGTTAGAAATAGATAGGTAGTTAATGCAATACACTACATCATTAGATAGATTCATAATATTTACAAGATTGATTTGACATCCTTGTATCTTCAAAAAGATTAAGTCAATTATGAATATCTTGGTTTGTGATTACTTGAGGATAAGCAATCTTGGGAAGGGCGGATTGTAATGTCCCCTTTTTGAAGTGAGATTATATAATAATAAATTAAAATATAAAATATAAAATTAAAGTTTAATTTAATCAGAAGTCATGGGGCATGTGAAGAATCATGACTATTGAAGGAAAAAAAGATATATAAGAGACACCAAAGAAGGAGGGACCATATGAAGAATACTTTTATTATCTGATTATTACTCCTTTGGAGCATGGAACTGTAGTACATTTAACTTGTGGACAAAACCCCTTATGGCAGAAATTAAAGGATGAAAACCCTTTTATTTTCCTTGCTGAGTTTGTGGATGAAAACCCCTCACTCAGGCAGATTAAGAAATTATTTACTGAAGGAATTAAACTATTGTAGACTTGAAGAAAATTGACAGTACTACAGAAAATAATACTTAATATAAGTCGGGGCAGATTTCTGAGTATCCAAAGCAATTTAATAAATTTAATATTGACAGCAATTATTAAATCAACAAGTTAAAAATCAAGAAGTTTTATTAACATTGATGGAAGTGGAGGAGGATGCACCACCAAAGTCTTTGGAGCAACGAGGTATCCAAGGAGGTCCTTTGTGATCAAATCGTTATAAAGGTAGTAAAGGAGTAAGTAATGATGGCAATGACGAAGATGTGAATATAAGAAAGGATAAAAATTCCCCATCATTGGGTTCTTGGAGAGATCCAAAGAAAGTCAAGAGAGAAGAGGGATAGGGAAGCTGTTTTGGAAGAAGATCAACTTCATCTCATCACTAGTCTAACAACTCTCAATCTAGAGGTGACCAAGGTTTCAACTTCTATTCTTGAGTTTCAAGAGGAAGATGTCTAGCCATGGACCAAAATTTCTTGTGGGCAGCTCTACAAAGGAGGAATAGATTCCCAAAATTTCACCCTAGACCTAACTTATGTGTAGCATATCAGCTAGGAACCTTGAAAGGCATTGCTGATTACACAAATCAAATTTGAAGCCCTCATCGGTAAAATGATAATTAGTACTACTAATTCCTAGGAGTGAGGTGAATATCAAGGACACAAGTGGAAGACTTGAACTTCATTGACACTCTTTCCTACAAATTGATCAACAAGATGTACCAGACATAGTTGAACAAATAGTGGAGTTTAGCAATGCACATTTTTGAAGATTCTTGGAGGAAGTGACCCACCTTAAAGTTGAAAAAGGATCTTTGATTGAATACATAGAATCTATGTAAAGAATGCACTTCATGAGTAAGCAATGAAACATCCATTGCCATTGAGATGCCTTTTGACATTTGAGGAACAATGTGGTAATATTACTCAGGTAAGCTAGAGGATGATGTATGGAGCAGCCTTCAAAGGGTACCTTTAAGATAATCTCCATCTTCCTAGACTTGCTAGGGAAATGCTTCCAGCCTTGTGGGAAACAACCCACTCATTGAAGGAAGGTATGAGGAGAATTGTGTCGCTGCATTAGGATTTCCTAACAACAGAGTATTTCTGAAGATATAACAATTGTTTCTTTATTCATTCAATGCTTCAATACTCTTATACAAAAATGGGGAAGAGAATGATTTTCCAACAACACAGTTCCTTTTTTCGATTACAGAAGAACTATATAAACTTGCTGACAGTTGCTAAGGCATTCCAACCATCAGCAGCTACCCAAAACTAATTCAATCAGCCCATGAGACATAATCATTCTCGCCAACTAACCGAAATTACAACATAACTAATGACTAATATGTTTAGCCGATAGGCTATATCTGTTGTGGGAACAGCCCACCAGAATTCAGTATGTCTCACGCCTGACTAACTTCCGAACAGTTGAACCGGTCTTCCCTCACTCGTGAAAACAGATTTTGACTCACATTTAATCACTGAAATCAAATCAAAGAAAGCAAATCAGATCAAATTAAATTAGATCTCTGAATTGGATCAGATTTTAAGTAGGCGATCACATCTACAAAAGTCTGTTTCCAACTCAGGAATCTGATTGCCAATTATCAGGGATATGACAGCCAAGTTAGACACTAAACAATGGATAACAGCGGCAGAGGGGTCAATAGTTATCTAATGGGGGGACGGCGCAAGTAGGCAAGGTTTTCACATCAGCTTTGGTGGCAGGAACCGAGTGTGGTTTAAGATCAGATTTTTCCATCGTACTCACCTGTTTTCTTATTCTGATAAATGACAACAACGAAGCAGACAACTTTCACCCTTCAATGACTAACATTTCTTCTTATTTTGTTTTATATCTATTGTTATTTGTTTTCCCCCGCAAATTGCTTGAGGGGACTATATCACAGCATGTTCATTGTATTAGGTTGTTGATTTCAACTTAGGCTTCAGATAGAATATCTCTGTATTCAAAACTCTTTGACTAGAATTTTTTGTTTTACATATCACAAAGATAATTAACAGCTCTGGAATTGAGAAAAGGTGGACGAGGAAACCAGAATTGTTGAGCTTAAATTCTATGAAACCAAACTCCTGTAATCAACCGTTGTTTACAGTAGGAGCCCATTGTTTACGTGTGATACATGTTCCTGCTGTAAAAAACGGTGTGTTGAGACAAAAAATCCTTACCCTCATCACTGGATCTCTTTGATCCTGACTTTCATGCTTGCGATTTAACTCAGTAAGCCCTTCTTTGCCCGTATGGCTGTCTTATTTGGTATAAATATTTGGGCATCTATATAAAATATCTTCTTCAAAATGGTTGCTCGAAAGGTATGAAAGTTTAAAGACCGTCGAGCACAGCCTGCATCTCCTCAGACGAAAACATGCCCATGTTCATTTCATAAGAAATATTTTCAAACATGCATCTACCTATCTTTCTTGAAAGCGGTCTAAAGAACATCACATTCTTTCTATTTGAGAGGTTAACTTTAGAGGTCTTCAACAGATTTTATTTCTTTGGAAGGGCCAATTTATACTCTACGACTACAAATTCTTATTTCTCATAATTTAAGTATTTGGAAAGGGTTTAAGTGTACTCTTCTAAGGACGTATTTATTGATATTGTTTCTATAGATTATATGGGTTTACAAAAAATCAGTTGCTGCTATGAGCCTACTAGATTGGTTTGATGTGATATTTTTAAATTGGGAAGCATTTAGAGGTAGTATATGAATAAAAATCCTGTATACCATACATGGTGTCTATTTCATGATTCTCTTTTGGATGTGCACCCTATGAGTGACCCTATAGCACGTGATAATCAACACTTTTCACTCAGAAATGTGGAAAGCCATGTTTTTATCGATCTGAAATATTACAGTCAATTAAATGGTAAATGATAAAATCAAACTTACAGATAAAAGCATATGAAATTCACTGTATTAAAAAATGTTTATGCATGTGTGACCTTGGTGCTGTGTTCTAAATAACCCACTGGAATCTCTCTGCATCTTCTGCTTCAGTCTATTCAAAATAAGCAAAGAGGGGCTCTAAAAAAATTGAGTCTGACCAGTCTCCCTAAGACTGCTGCTTCCATCAATTCAGAATGAAAAAAAGGTATATATCGGAAGATTCATATAGCCTTTATACAAAATTATGCATGGTGATGATAATAAGGAAACATATTAAATGTGGAGCATACTATCAGAACAAACGTGGCAGGCATTATTACATTAGAAAAGATTTTTAAAAAATCGTATTAAAACAAAAGTTAGATGGACCATATAAATTTCAAATTTTTACTCTAATCATTTGTGGAAAGGAATGGTGAATGTTCACCATAATGAAAATTTTGCCCTTTGGCCTCTTTTCCTGTAGGAAAAGTTTCTGGAGCATGTAAATACAAAGATATCAAATAAATAGTATAATGTCCATGTTATACATCATGAAACAAAAATTCTCATTCAGATGCTAATAAATGTATGAAATGAATGAGAGTATCAAAATTTGTCTTCTTAGACAACAATTTACCTTCATTGTTTGTTTCAAAGACATGCTACAGTGGACCAGAAAGCAGATCCACATGAGTCATTCATTTTGAATCCTCCAATGTGAGAGAATCACTTGCTTCAATCAGTACTCCAGCCATTGCAAGATGTCCAAAATGGAGAGCCCTATGCAAGTTACTCCATCTTGATTCCCCATCTTGAGGAATATAGAATATTCAAGAATGAAAGTCAGATCTTATTTATTTCATTGATAAAATATAAGTTCTGTGCATAACAAATGACACTTCTTTGTTGGAGAAAATCAAGTTTTTAATGCAGGCCTACACATTGTCACTATATTGTTGACACAAAAAATAATTGTTGATGGTCAGAGACGTTATTATACTAGCATAAATATTTGATCTTTCTCTTTTTCTTTTCTTTTCTTTTGTTCCATCTTTTATTTCATTGTTACACAACATTGTATTGAATAAAATCCATCACTTCACACACAAACTAACAAAGTTTGAAGATATTATAAACTCAAAAGTTTCATGTATTTGTTAAGTAATTAAGAAATTAAAAAATATAACTCAAAACAAAATAGCTATGAATGTTTCTAATTATTTGTTAATATAAAAAGAAAATCGTCTTTCCCTTCTTTTTTCTGTTTTTTTCCCACACTTAACCTTTTATTTCATTGTTGTGCAATACTGCAATGAATAAGACCCATAATTTCACACACAAACTAGCAAGGTTGGAAATATTTAAAATTCAAAATTCCCATGTATTTGTTAAGTACTTAAAAAATATAACTCAAAACAAAACAGCTATACATGTTTCCTTCAACATGCTCATTTCTATTGTAAGTTATCTTGGATAACATTTAGTAAAATATAAGTTAATACATAAGACTGTATAGAAGAGTAAAGTGTATATGGTTTGGATATTGATATGGTAAAGGTGTATATTTTATATTTTTATTATTAAAGTTTAATAATTTCACTTTCTTTATTTATAATTAGTTATGTATTTTTGATTTATTTGTATTATTGAAGATTTGTTAAAGAGTAAGTATTGATTTTGAGTTCACAAAAAATGCAAAATATTGAGGTAGGTCACTTCCCATGGTTTCAATGAGTTTTATTTTACCTCATTTGTCATGGTTTCAATGAGTTTGATTTCCGGGAATCTGTAAGCAATCGGATCCTTTTTTGTGTTTTTATTGTTGAATTTCACAGATCATCGCTCACGCCTATAAAGTTTGTCACACACCTGTAAATTTTTTCGAGCAGTTAGAAACATTCATCACCTAAAAACTCATAATTAATATTTCCGTTTAGTAGTTGAATATCAATATAATTATTCTTCATCTTAATAGACGACAATTCATTTGAATCTATACATTCACTCTCGACGAAAGACGTGTTTCATTCTTTATATTTTGAAACCCCTAACGTGGCTTCTACTGCGAATAGATTCAAGCGGCAATTGTAGGAGATTGGTTTTGGTTTCTTATTTTAAAAAATATGCTATTGTAGGGTTTCATAATTTTTTCCTTTAAACTCTACCCATTTTTCCTCATAAGGTGTTGGTTCTCTGGAAAATTGAAACAAACAATGTTTCAAAGATAACAAGGTTGGGGATTCAAAAAAATAAATTATTGCAGTATTTGCAGAGGTCCACAATTCGAGTCAAAAGAAGTTTATGTTAGATCTAGATGTCCAAATCACCATCTTTGGTAAGCTCTAATGGTTTCATCTGCCATGTTTTAAAAACGTTTGGATCTGTTAAAAGATTTATTAATTTATTTATGTTAATCAATATAAGATTTTTCCAGTCCATGATAATGTGTAAGAGAGCTTTATGGTTAAAACAAAGAACTTATTTTCCATTTTGAAGAACTGCATCCCTGCATAATTCAAGAATTGGGTTTTCCCTCATTTAGTGAATGAACCCACCCGACCTCAATTGTTTAGGGCACAATCAAATTTCTACCCAACATCTACATCGGCCTTTCTCTATTGTAGGTATGGTTTAATCTTCATGGCCTTATCTGTTGAGTGTACAGGCATGCCCACCCAATCTCATTTATTCATAATACAATCAAATTTCCACCCAAGACTTTTGCATCTAGCATTAGCCATTTAGGGTATAGTCAAATTCATCCGAATTCCACCCAATCCTTGCATCTAAGCTTTTCTATTTCGAGTATAGTCAAATTCACCATATTTACTTCAAGACTTCTTATTATGATGTTAATTTTCTTGAACTTTTTTGTCGAATTTACCCCAAGATTTTCATTTGGCCTCGTCTATTTAGGGTATGGTCAAATCCACTCAAATCCACTGACTCTCATTCATTGAGGGTTTAATAAAATTGACACTTATATTTGCACTAGAGAAGCATATATGACTACTTTAGTGTTTATTGGTTGACCTCCATGGGATTGTATTCTTTGACATAAGCTATTTATTCTATAAGTTTTACGATCAAGTCCACCTGACCTTATCTTTGAGGGTGTGGCCAAATCCATGGAGCCTCATCTATTCAGAATGCAGTCAAGCTTCTCTCAAATCCACTTGGCCTCATTGGCTTAAGGTGCTTTCAAATCCAGCTAGCCTCACCCATTAAGTGTGCTTTCAAATTCGGTTGGCCTCATTTGGTGAGTACAAACAAACATGCTTTTTTACATGAGTTTATGACATGATCTTTGTGGAATTGGATACATGACCTACGCTATTTATTTTATGATACTCACCCCAAGAGATCCCTTGGCTCTCATCCATTGAGGTTGTGGTCAAATTTATTTGGCCTCATGTCTTGAACGTACAATGTAATTCACCCAAGACATGTACCCGCCACCCATGTATGCTTGCAATTGGGTTGATGAGGTGATCCACTTGTTTAAACGAGGTCATCCCCATATGAGTAGATTTTATGGTCTAGGATATTTCTTCTCCATGTGGCCCCTTCTATTTAGGATACAGTCAAATTCACCCCAAGACATGGTCCTGATACACTTATATTGCTTCTGCGATTTATTAAGTGAAGTTTGTGAGCTTGGATTAATTAATCTATGATATTAATTCTATTAAATTCACCTCAATACTTCCACTTGACTCATCCATTGAGTGCAGTTACATCAAAAATTGCCCCACTTGAGACCTATGTATATACTTTCTAACATCTAGCTTGTCACAAACACAAGTAGAAAATATCTTCAAATATTTTGAGTCATGTCATAATGTGTAATTTCTACTCTTGAAAGTATTTTGTCCACGTCTTGATTTACTACTTAATAAATTTAATTATAGACCTCCTCTCAAACATGTTTTATATAAACTACGATCGGCATAACCGTTGCACCTCCTTTTGGTGCAAGTGCTAGTTTATTCTATCTACAGATGGTGTCTCATGCAATATGCACTAAGAAAGGTTGTGGAATCTTCAACTTGTGCCTTTGATGGAGCATGTTGGGTGTAAGCCTTCAAGCCTCCTTGGAATGGTTCTTCACTCTCAAATATCACTACAAGATTCTCGAGAGGACAATTTAAATCCCCACTCTCACTATTGAAGAAGATTATCATGTCTTGAATTGTGTTGCTTTGACCTTGCAGTTTCACATTGCTGTCATACCTGAAAAAACAACTCAGGTGATAACTTTCCTTCAAGTTCGTGCAAAGAATCTCTTTTGCTGCAAGTGGATAATCACACAAAGAGATTCACATCTCCCCTTGATTCCATTACAGACAAATTGTTTTAAAAGGAAGCAATTGATCTACCCTCTAATTCTGGTTAGCTTACAGGCACAAGTCAAAGATCTGAGGATGAAGAAGATTCACGTTGATCAACCCATTCTTTAACAGAATCTTCATTCCAAGGAGTTAAAGCCACTTTGACATGTCTGCCATGAGTAATGTAGTTGAAAACTGGGAAGCTTTCATATCCAAGCCATCAACATCAAGAAGAATCAAAACGATAGTTGAACTCGATGAAGAGCGAGCTGTCGGCCTCATCACGTTCTCACAATTAGGGTGGATAGACTGCATCTTGTACCTTCTGTTTTAAAAGTAACTTAATGCACTTTTAGATTTTCAACTTTTATTTGTGGCTTAAGTCACTTTTAGAGTTTTAATTCTTATGTTTGAAAAGTTAAGTTAACTCACTTAAGGTTTTCCATTCACTGTAAACTGTAAAGTAATTAAAAGCTGGTTATAAAGTAGTTATGTTGGATAACTTTAAAAGCTATAAAAAGGAATGACCCTTCATTTGTAACCATCTACTGCAAGAGCTGAGCATTGTAAACTTCTATCTTGTAAGTAGTAACATTTTGAGGAATGAATAAGATCACCCGAAGGTTTCTATAGCTTTGAGGGATTTCTTTGGTACCTTGGTCTTGCAGATTCTTTAAACTATCACTATTGGGTCAAGTTAATTGGTTGGTTGGTGTAAAGATTATTTTCATCCACGATTATCTACACTATTTTGGGTGAAGTCTTATTGCATTCAAGGTCAACATCCTAGAAAGAATTCTTATCAGTATTCTTTCATAAGTGTTGATTATTTTTGTATTATTTCAGTTTACAGCAGCTTAAAATGATAAAATACTTCACCATTGTAAATTTGTGTGAAATCTGTATATATTATTGTTGTGCATTTTTCACAGGTTCAAAGATACCTCCCATGCAAATAGAAGAGGGACTTAGGTCCTGCTGACTGCTTTTAACTTATTTGCCTTGAAAAATCTTAGGAGACAACAAACTGTATATGGGAAATACTAGGCAATTGGCATTGAATTGGATATATCCTCCCAAGTTGTGGAAGGGGTTTCAAAAATTTATTTTTAATCCTTTCACTAGCAATATGCTCTCACGGGCATCCACTGGAACATTTTGTTGTTAACACAGATATAAATAAGATATTGAGTTAACTTTTCCCACATAAGGATTATTCTCCTAGAGGTGAAAATTGTGTTGTTGATTTGTTAGCATGATGTGGGTTACAAATTCCACATAGGCAAGTGCTAATTGTGATGGGGAACTGGATGTGATTGACACGTCCAGCATTACACTGTTTGTAGCCAAAGAGAAGGGAAAAAGGAAGATGGAACAGTTGTCACCTTGAAGATATACAAGATTACAAGATCAATGTCTTGGGAAGGAGATGGCAAGGATTAAAGAATAAACAGTTGAAGGAAGAAATTTTAAGGTAAGGGATTCTCAAACTAGGATTTTATTTGCCATAGACCAGTTACAAGAGAGGAACTCTGCAATATACCAGAAAAATCATAAGGATGGCTGAGGCAGGAGGCCCTTTTAGGACACAACAAATGTTAATGCCGCAAGGAGAGACAGGTATCTCAACCAGTTCATTAATGTTGGTTTCTAGAGGGACACCGCTCAACCAAGTGGGAGAAAGAGTTTAAGAACATCCTAAGAAACTGCTGGTGACTCAGAAGCAACAAAAGGCAAAGCAAAAAACAAACATAAAATTGCAAAGGCAGGCAGAAGAGTTCCCATACCTTATATGGAGCTGAGGATTGGTGGGCTATGCAGACATCAAATGTTCAGAAGTAGGTGATAAGTTAGCAATTGTAGGAAAATAAATTGTTGAAAAGGAGGTTAGCAGTGAAGAAGAGCAAAGCAAGGGAGAAGGCATTGAGGAGATCAAGATACTTTTGTAGCACATGAAGAAGGCGGGTGGAATAAAGAAAGTGGCTAATAGATATGATGGATTTACACATCAGGAAAGCAAAGGATAGCAGATACCATAAGAGGATATATTAGATGAGTTCCCAACAAGTGTACATGATGTAATCTTAACACTAAGGATAAGAAAGATAAGAGAAAAGCTGAGAAAACAGAAGAATCAAAAGAAAGACAAGCTGTGGTAGATGAACAAGCAAGAGACAAAAATTGATTCCTATAGAAGCACAAGATCTATATTAGTAATAGAAAAAATAATTATGAAACAATACGTAGCGGTCATAAGGTAAGTAGCAGAGCATAAAGTCAAATTGGAGGAGATAAAGAAACACGAAGCAGAGGCCAGAAAAAAAGACAGGGAGTAGAAAAGAAATTAGGGAAAAAGAGAAGAAAAGGTCAAAACAATCAATGAAGCTACCAATAAGACCAAAGAATGAGAAAGAAAACTAAGGCCAAGAAGGTAGAATTGAAAGAAGTAGAATATCAGCAGAGAAAAAAGCTGCCTAAGAACAATTATATAGAATTAAGCAGAGCAATGCTCTCAGGAGAAGGCACAAAAAGTACTTTTTAAAAGAACTTGAGGAGGAGGTAGAGAAAGAGCTTAAAGAAAAGTGAAGATCACAAGAGGATTTTTAAAAGAAAAAGAAAAAGGAAAAAGCCAAGGCGGAATAAGACGATTAAAAAAATACAAATTGAAATGGAGAGGAAGCAGAAGGTGGCAGTTACAATATTGAAGAATCAAAGAAAAGAAGAAAAAGAAACCAAAGCCCTCAAAGAACAAATAGAAAAGCAAGAGCAAAAGAGGAAAAGGAAAGAGGAAGAGCTTAGGAGAAATAAGGAGGGGGGAGATAAGAAGATAAACCAAGAAGATGACGATAGGAAGAGAGCTGCAGTGGCCCAAGAACTCAGAGGATCAGAAATTTATCCAATAGCAAGGGTTACATATGCAAATGGCCAGAACAAATGACACACCTCTAGAGGACAAGCCAAAAGAGACATTGAAAACACCTAAAGGAGAGAAAGCATGGAGAAGAGTATAAGGGGACTGAGGAGGTAAAATAAACTAAGGATGATACAAAAAAAGATGATTCCCAGAAGGTAGTGGAACAAGGAGAAAATTTGGAAGGTGAGAAAGCACAGAAAGAGAGCAGGAAGCTGATAGCAGATCAAAGAGGAAAGAAGCCACCAACTTGCATTTTTTGTACAATTCGCTTTCCTCCAGAATTTATTTCTTGGAAGAGAATAGACATTACAGGCAATCAGAGGGAGCCTTTTTTCTCGTTATTGTTTGCCCTATAAAACACTTCTAAGGATTTTTCCCAGAACTTAATGATTTGCTTGGGAGGGAATGATGGGAGTAGTAAAACATGTCCAGCTGCCAATTTGTTTTCAACAATTTTGAACTTCCCAGCTGTGATAGGTCGAATATGAGCGTTAGAAAAAGAGTAGCAAGTAAAAGAGTGCAAATAAACACTAAAACAACCTTCACCTCAAGATTAGCCTAAGTTGGAAACAAAACAAGATAAAAGCAACAAAATGGAACTTTATACCTTGCGTCGAATCGATCCTTTGGTTGGCCCTTCGATCTTTGATATGTATGCTCCTTGGATGGCAAGTAGATGCAAGCTAAATGATGTTGTGAGGATGAGTGCAAGTGGATGGAAACAAGAAAATGGCTAAGTATAAGTTGAGAAACAAAATTGCAGGAGTTTGGCTAGCAAAATGATCTCTCCAAAATGAGAGAAAAGAGGGGGTATTTATAGGATTTTTGAGAATTCCTAGGGAAATGGATGGTCAAGATTGAGCCACCAAATATCAAGATGTAGGGCTAAGGTGAGTTGAGAACTCACAAGCCCTCACATCTTGACATGTGGCATGTGAGATAGCCCTAAAAGGTGAAGTGGACATGAGGTGGAAGGAAAAGGACATGACATGGAGAGGGGTACAAAGTACCTTGGGATTGGACAAGATCTCCTCATAAAGGAGGTCCTTGTCCCCATGTGGGGGAGAGGACATGTGAGGAATTAAAAATTCCTCAAATATTCTCATGGGGAGATGGGAAATTTTTAAAGAATAAGTAGAGGACATGTGGGGAGAAGTGAAGGAATTAAAAATTCCTTTTGGGTGCCTTGGGGGACTAAAAGGTGAATTAAAAATTCACATGGGGAAGTGGAGATGCCTTGTCCAAAAGGGGAAGGCCTTTAATAGGGTTGACTAAGGACACATGTCATAAAGGACTTGGGGAAGAGAAAAGGAATTTAATATTCTTTGTAAGGATAAAAGGAATTAAAAATTCCTTGAGAGGTTGATTAGGCTAGTTAGTGAAGAATTAGAGGATGGTTAGGTGGCTAAGAGAGATTAGAGGCCAACTTGCAAAAGTTGGAGGATGTGACACATCCTAATCAAGGATTAGGCATGTGCACACCTTAATGATGAGATTAAAAGATAGATTAGGATAAGATAAAAAATGATGGAGGATGTGACATGAAGGGAATTAAAACATTTATTTAATTCAATTGATGGAAGGAGGATTAAAGAGATAAGGTATTATTGATTAAATACCTTAGGGATTTGGTAGAATTAAAGATATTAATTAAATAATAGCAGTATTACTTAATTAACGAAAATAAGATGGAAGGGGATGAATTTGGATAAATTAAGTGTCCAAATTTAGACATCTACACCAGCAAAGGGAAGATCGAGCTTATTCCACATCAATATCTTCTTTTAAAATTTTTCCAATATTTGCTGCCATTGCTCAGTCATATTAAAATGAGTGTCAATTGAAATACCAAAACATCTAATAATTTCACCTCGTTTAATGAGTTTCCATCTTTTGTTCATCTACAGGGGAGAGTCATCGTGCCAAATGAGCAAATTTTGTACTTTTTCTTTGCTCACAACTGGGCAGGTAGGCTCAGCAAAGGTCTCCACACAAATGATTGGACCTTCAACTGATTGTTGAGTAAGCTTGGGAGTTAAAGTTGAGTTATTGCTTCCTAGCTTTGCTTTTTAGATTTTTATTTTTAGTTGTTGGAGTTCCTTTTAGCACTCCTTAATAACTATTCTTGCTGTAATTTTGAGTTCCATAGACCTACCATTTTGTTAATCCCCGGACATTAACACAATTGCTTTTTTCTGTCATTTTTCCCATTCTATTAATGCTCATTCAAATAGCCATAACTTAATGGATTGGCAGAAAACAGGGCAATGCAGTCTAGATTGAGAGAGACTTAACTGCATGATACATAATTTCTGCTATAGAATTTTTCTAGGACGTTAAGCTCTTTGATTCTAAAGGCTTGACAGATTATGCAAAATTGGTGAGCTATTAGTTAATTTCTGTATGCCCATTAGTAAGAAATGAGTTGATCTATGTTCTTTGTTTGAACTAAACGCTGGCTGTATATGCATTCATCTGATCCATTTTGCTCGTTCACTCTCAAGCTAAGTTACCGGTACGCCCAGAAATGGCGTTGGGTACGATACGGAAACGAGATACGGTACGGAAACAGTTCAAATACGCCCAGGATACAATTTTCTGCCTGTGGAAACGACCAGGAAATGAAAACTGGACTGTGGGTACGAAATTTTGTTTCTGGTTTGAACCCGGACAGAGTCCACGTCAACTTTTTTGGATATTATCTGATTTTTTCCCTTCAGAGGCTGTAAATTGTGATTTTTTTTCTCATGTCAACTTTGCGCACATTTTTCTCCAACAAAATAGATTGTTTTTTAGGGTTTCTCAAGTGCTGAATATTTTTGATATCTTTAGGATGGCTGAGATATTTGATGAAGAGCAGCTGAGTCAAATTAGGCATGAGTAAAATGTTGGAGATTCAACATCAGAAACTGTATTATATTCCTTTATGGGATTGTTTTATGCTCTTTGTAAACTTTTCATCTTGTGTTATGGTGATGTTAAGGGCAGCTCTGTATTTTCATTATTTTGATAGAAATTATAATTGGGACTTGGAAGATATCACTGTATGGGAGGACATATGACCATAGTGCATTTGACTTCTCTAAACTTTTGAGTGCAGATTCTGATGTTCTCAGTAGAAGTAAGGCGTGAACTGTGCCAGTATCCTTGCACATCTCTTTGGAAAGATGTTGTGATGGTGGTACTAGTAATATAGAATGTTCTAAGCACCATAGAAACCAGATCTCTGTTGTAAGTGATGGTTTAGGATATTGAGATGGCATTGTGTTTGGTCTTCATGAGAAACAGGTTGCCTTGCTATTTCTCCTTTCTACTGATTCACAACATTGAACCATAGCATGAGGATTGAGTAAAAATGTACTGGCTTTACATCAGATTGGGAGTATGAAGGCCCTTGTATTGTATTATTAAATTGACTATGAAAGTGGTGGTGTATTTTTGCTATGTTATTTGACTATTAATATGGTGGTGTATTTTGAACTTAATTACTACTGCAACGCAGCAAATATGTATATATTTCTGATTTTTATATGTTTTTGTATTAATGTACCCAAAATGAACCCAACCCCCAAATTTTTTTTGACTGAATCTGCGTACTGGAATCTTGTATCCAAACCCGAACCCAAAAACGAACTGGTAACTTAGCTCTCAAGTGATGCAAGTCAGATCTTATTTATAGTAATATTTATCTTCCTCTCTCAGGCAATAATGGATCAAGTTTAATCTTGTAACATATTCAGAGTCTCTTTCAGTTGATAATGGATCATTTGTAATCTAGTAATCTATTCATACTTCAGTCTCTTTCAGTAACCAGTGGCATATTCAATATATTCTAGTAAGTTCCTATTTTTAGTAATATTTTTTTTCCTATTGAAATCGATGATGGATGAAGTGCAACCCAATACTAAATTATTACCTTCAACTGTCTTTTCCTTAGATCCATAATAACTGTAGAAGGGGCCAAATCAGGATATTTGGTTTTAGGTTTTGATTTATGTGACTTGTAATAGACCTATTTTTGGTATTATTCTGAATGGACTGAAAATTCCAATATATATTTAGTGTTATCTATTTGGAATCTTCTAAAGGATACTGTCCACAGAATGTTTGTTTGAAGTAAAATTGTCCATTTAGCTAGCAACGTAAAAGCTTTTTGAGGCCGTTTTAATACTGGCATCTTTCTATAATACTTGATCTTTTGCTCTGAACTGAATTGAAACATGCTTGGATCTCAGAATGATTTCAAATAGAGAGTCTGCAAGGCGGTCAAGGAGAAGAAAGCAAGCACACTTAACTGACCTTGAAATGCAAGTATGTCTTCTATTTTCATTGACCTCTGTGAATTTTTTATTAAAATGAAAATTTTAGCTGTTAATTTTATTGGCTATTATTATAAATGTCTTACAGGTTGCACAGTTAAGAGTAGAAAACTCTTCTTTATTTAAGCGTTTCACGGAAATCAGCCACAAGTATAATGAAGCTGCCATAGATAATAGGGTATTGAAATCTGATGTGGAAGCACTGAGAGCAAAGGTTTGCAACATTATGTTTAATTAATTTCTGCCCTGTCATATTTTAGACTTCATTTCTAATCATCTTTTTTATTTATTTATTTTTATCTAGCATTGACGTTAGATCTCAGCAGCTATTTAATCTTTTCCACTTTTAAGTATAATTTCTGATGCTTTTAACGCCCTGTATTTATTGCTTTAAATGTAATAAGTCACCTATGGAACTCATCAACATAAATTCTTTCCCTAAATGGTGTCTCCAAGTCTATAACCATCTATTTGATAATTTCTTACAATGCCTTTGTGATTTTCAAATAGAAAGCCGTTAAGATTTTCCTTGAATATAATTGTATAGTTTTCCTGATGGATCAATAATACAGTGCATAGTTTGCAAACTCTTCTAGTACTCACTGAGTTACCAAGTACTCTTGGGTTTTTTTACTGTGCAAGTTTTTACAGGTTTAAGTTGTGAGTTTTTATACCGTGGGAGTTTTACAGGTTTAACATGTTGAATGGCCAAAATTTGGCAAAAATATTGTCCCAATTTTTTCTATTAAGTTGTATAAACAAAACTGACTTCAAATACCAACACAACTTCAAATTGTTATATGGTGGAGTTGTCATTGCCACCTACCAAGAGGGTGAAGCCACAGGTCCGATCTTCTATGCTAAGCAGTGAGCCACAATTGAGTGTGAGGACCATACCCGCTACCCTCCAATTTTTTACTAGGTTGGGGAAGAGGAAATTGTAAAAACTTATAATCTTTTTCTTGCCTAAATATGAAATTTATGATGATTTTCAAAGGTAATCATCATAGATTCATAATAGCTATCAGTTAGCAGCTAGCTATTGTGGGGCTTGTATAGTTACCAAACTTTTAATTGAAAGTTGAAACCTGCTTAGGGACTTACATTATCAAGAATATGATAGATGAACTTCATGAAAATGCAAACAGATTGGTGACAGCTTTACCATCATCTTCCCTGCTGGCTGCAGGTAATTTTTAGCAAAGTTTCTTGACCCATCCCCACCATCTAATCTGAGTGAAAATATCAATAAATACATGGCTTTAAAAGCATGAGAGATTATACAAATTCTTCTCTGGTATCATGTGCAGGTCCCTCCATCAATCATCATCTATGATCCACCAGTTTTCTCAAAGGAAGTCTAGAAGCTTAGGAAATGCATATAGGCTTAAGATGAAAGGTTGAGAGTCATTTTGCTTAGTCATACCCATTAGATGAACAATTGAGATGACCATCTATCTCAGTTATCCATGTTTTAGTCTTCTACGACCCTTTAGGCAGGCTCTCAAATGGTCATACCAGATGGACAAAGTTGCCCTTTTAAGAGGCTGACCAAAAGGATGCACGAGGTTTGCCGAGTAACCAGCCAAAAATAGTCAATTTCTGGCACATTTTTGATCTAAATTAGCCAATTCATTATAATTCATTTTAATGGGAAGAAATGCATTCAGAGAATGTTAACTGACCACTGATATATTATTCATGCAACAATTCTACACTTGCTGGTCCTAGATTAAACAAGAAGCTAGTGTAGCATCCATTCTGCACCATTAATTAAGTGACATACAAAATCAGACGCTCTAGATATGCCTACCTCTATTAATACAAAAGGAGATCATTGCATCCCCGTGAAACACTGCAAATACATGCAAGATGAGGAAATGCAATGGCTTTGAGTATTAAAGGAGTAATTACATTGTATTAGGTTTCAAGACTTCTAAAAGAATCTTTTAGTTCATATTTAGCTGCCATGTTATGACTGCAGCATACTCAGAAATTACGGAATACAAGTGAGATGAGGAAATGCAGGCATATGGTGAATTATAACTGAAGGGAATGTTAAATTTCACCTCAAAGAAATGTAGAGAAGCTGTTGTAGGTTTCATTTGAGAAACTAATAAAGGGTCTATATTGAAGTTGAAGGAATTTTTTTAGCAATTGCTTTAATTGCTTTCTTACTTACCAAGCAGTATTTACATCTTAGCTGAGACTTTGTAGTATATGGTCTATATAGGGAAGTGGCAAGAGATGTTATTGACATATACCTCCTCAACCCCTGCCGAATGTTTGGATTAAGTCAAAGATTTCTAAAGGCATTATGAATTAGGTGCATCTGTTAATCATAACATGATCTGGAGTCTAGTACGCTGAACTTGACTTTAGTGCAACTCTTTTCAGGTTAAGATGGCTGAAGATATGGTTTCCAGGGCTTCTGCTGCAGCTACTATAGGTCATCCACTTCGAAATGCATCTCAAGTACAGTCAGCTGTCAGCTTGCAATACCCTGGTGGACTGTTTGACTCACCTGCAAGTAGTGTTGTGCAAGGAGATGAGGGACTTTACATGCATACAGGACAGTGCTCCGAGACCCAGGGTTCATCCTTAACTCAAGCAGTTTCTGGCATGAAACAACAGAACAAGGAACCACAGCTGCATCCCGCTGGAACCAAAATGGGGCGTACTCCTTCAATGCAGCGGGTTGCAAGCTTGGAACATTTGCAAAAACGGATCCGTGGTGGAATGACTTGTGGATCGATGTCATGGGGTGGAAGTTGGGATGTTGAGGGCTCTTCTGTGATTGAACACAGTGAACATTGACATGAACTCTTTGCAATGATCCCGTAATGTCTATTTCGTGATTCACTGTGGAATTAATTTACATTTGTGTTGTTGGTCCTAAAACTGAATATGATAAGACAGGCTCTGGCTCTTGTGTTCGGTATAGACATGTGATAAATCCATTGGTGGCTTTAGATGTGCAGGATATGATCTGTTTGTATGTCTTGCAAAAAAATGCGAAAGTACTGATCAAATTGGTTTTTATTAATTGTATATAATCATCAAAATATTGTGCATGTTTCTGATGATTGTACTCTTGTTCTGTTTAACCTTTTACCAGCTATATTCAAAGTCCATATAATGATGGAACCGCTTCTTAATTTAAGATTAATAAAATTTATGTTAATGCTTTATTTGGTGTATACATTGATTTATATGTAAGAAAAATGAAATTTTCAAGCAGTGAATTAAGGTAGAAATTTCAAGAACATCAAAGTTCACACAAGGATACAAGTAAGTTACATCTTACAATTTTAAGATACAAATTTTGGGTTGCCTAACTTATTTTAGGTGATATGCAACCGAAATTTGCATTATGATTTGGGTTTTGGGGGGTGATATAAAGCTGAATTTTGCCTAAAAATGAGTATTAACATTTGTGTGTTCTTTCTGTTTGGTGTGCACTCCTTGCATCTTCCCATCATGGGAAGGGATTTTCAGCTAGTTCTGCGATCAAGTATGTCTGGGATAAAAGGTAAATCTTTGCAGGGGCTACTAAGTTGATCTAATGCCAATGTCACATCCTGTTCTAGTTTTAGTAGTGTTTGGAACTGGAAGTCATGTTTGTGTGTTACATGCTTGATGCAATACAGTATCCATATTTGTTAATTCTTTGCATCTGTACATTTGAGAGAGGACTTTTAGGCTAGCTGATTCGGTTTCAAGATTAAAGGACAAATCTTTCACACTTGTTGATTTTTCGCATCTGTACATTTTGGAAAGGACTTTTAACTGATCCAGGTTCAAAATAAGAGGACAAATCTTTCGAGGACTTTTTTCACTGTTTTTATAAAGATAAGTAAATGGATTTTTAAAAAATATTACAAAAATTATAGAGAGACAACTGTGGCAAATCCACCAAGTGAAGTACAAATTGATTAAAGAGAAGATGATTGCAAGAGTACAGGTAATTGTGGATAACTCAGGTTTATATCCAATAACAGCTTCCAAACAAATGGTATAAGCAATTAACAGAAGAACAACAAAGATTAAATATGAAGATGCTATTTAAAAATTGCATTAGATGAATTATTCTTGAGGACCCATCTTTTTTTAGTGTTTTGGAATAAAGGAGAATGCAATATATCTTTTAAGATGGGGTTTGGTGATCAACTGGCTATCACTTGCTGTGAGTACACCCAAATTCACTAGTATGCATTGTATAATGGTCCTCTTGTAGCCGCTCCTCGCTGAAAAAGTTGATGAGAGTACTACTTTGTCAATAATATTCATTATCTGAGAAGAGCCCATGGTGTTGTCTGTGAAATGTGAGACAATCCGTCGGCAATTGTGTTAAATTATATCGGCCAACTGACATCTGTTTTTTCATGGTGAGGATTTCCTCAATGGCTTAGGTTCAATTTTGGAAGCTGATGTAATTTTGTCTCAATAGATCAAAGCATTTGTACTGACAGCGAAGGCACTCCTGCAGAATGAGTTTATTAAAGGGGGGTTAGGATTGAGAGCTTAGTTTCCCACCATTTTGTTGGCCAAAGGGTTGGAGAGAGGACAGTTATTATAAACAAGAAGTTATGGGGAACACACATTGGTCATTAGTAGAGGAAAAGGTTTTGTGCTGTGGATTGAAAACATGAAGGGGGAGAGTGGGTCCCCTCAAATAGGCCAGCAGGGTGTAATAGTAGATTTAATAAAATTAATAAAAGTAGATTTAATAAAATTAATAAATGATTTTATTAGTAGAGACAATTGTTGATAAGTAGGAGGTTTTTTCCATAGCGTGTCAGATTGTGATATTGCTATCAGGATTCAACTATGTAATTTTACGAGTAAAACTCATTGACCCGTGTTTCATGAGTAGCGGTTCAAAAGAACCCATCTCTCATGATAATGAATGGTCCACTTAGCACTCATTGCATCTAGGTGATGCTCCAAAATCACCTAGATGCAGTGAGTGCTAAGTGGACCATTCATTATCATGAGAGATGGGTTCTTGTGAAGCACTACTCATGAAACACGGGTCAATGAGTTTGACTCATAAAACTACAAAGACAATTGTTATTGTTCGTGGGAGACATTAACTAGTTGTTGAGCACCATCACTTTTATGGTTCATAGGATTGCAGGTAATCATAGTAGCTTTACTTTTGAAGAGTTGCACTAGAGTAGAGGAGTGTTCCTTTTGTATCATGGGAACTTTTTGCCTGTTTCTGTAAGTTTTGTGGGGTGAACTACTTTCTAGAAGACATGCACTTACAACAATGGATCTTTTTGTTTTATAGATTTTTACAAAATCTAGAGCATCTCCTCTTCCATCTGGGGATTACATTATTGACACCTAGTGAAAGGACATCTATTGGAAAATACTGCTTAATTTTTTTTGTAGCCTTGGCATATATAATTTTTGAGGCACTGACCCAAGATGGTTTTTTCTGCATCTTGCAAATATTTCATCACTTCTTCCCATTATAAAAATAAATGGAAATATGTGCAATCTAGAGAGTAGTTTTGCCTCTACAAATGCCATGTTCAACCTATGAATACAAACTAAGATATTTAATTGGATTCATAGCTGGGAAGCATTTGAATGGCCTAAAGCAAAGCATTTACTACGGATTACATGACAAAGCAACCATCCACTAACAAACCAATTGCCAAAAATAGTGGAGTAGCTGGGTTGCATGGTACAATTTCTTCCAAAGTAGAGACAATCCTATAACTCTTCATCCAATGGCTTTTTGCACAACAAATATGGGAATCCCTTGCAAATTATGCCCACGCTAAGCTCAAAAGCGACGACTCATAGTATGTACGATTGGAGAAATAGTCAAAACAAAATACACGAATATCTTAAGGCCATTCTCTTGGTTGACATTAGGGTTCATTTTCTAGTTTATCTGAAGGAACACAACATCAGTTCTTTCAAAATCACTCCTGATTTTCCAAATGTTGATTGCCCAAATAAATTTTTTTAGGTTTGGTTTACTTTTATTAGTAGAAAGAGGAATTCTTTTCTCTTGACATCCAAGACCACACAATGGCTAGAAGTGGCAAATTTCCTACAAACACGTATTCTAATGTTTCTTTGTCTTTCTCAACTTAAATTCACTCCTCCCATTGAGGTTGGGTTAAAGTTAATTTTGATGGAGTGGCTGCAAACAATCTCAAGAAAGAAGGAATTGGTGGCATGATCAAGGATTCAAAGGGAGCTTGGATAGTTACTTTCAATCAATGTGTTGGTTTGTTTTTAATTCCCAACTAATTCTTGAAACTATATAAAGAATTTGCTAGATCTCATGCTCAAATTTTTCAAGGAGTTGGCTAACGAACGGGATGTTGATTATATAGTTTTCTCCTCTGCACTTTAGGTTCTGCAAGACCTAGGAGGGTGATCCTTAACAATATCAAATGGATTTATGCTTTATACTAGAATGTTGTTTAAACATAAACATGCTCATGAAATGTACCAAGAATTACAGATATATCAGACCAAATTGGCAAGATTCTTGGCAATTATTACTTCACTCGCTCTGAGAACATGAAATAACCTTAAGAAATAAATTACAACATAAATGGGAAAATGATTTGAAATGTACTGACCATGGACGTGTAATCAACATTCATATTCAGACTAGTGCCTTAGACTTGGGTAACAGAGTCAAAGAGAGATGCAATTGTATTTTGAACAACAAACTTAAACAAAACTCTATCAAAGCTTATATGTCACTGCCTTACAATGATATTCTTCAAAATTCACAACCAATTCTTCATAACAATCCTTGCATACATTTAGAACCCTCAAGATTTCTAGTACAACAATTTGATCTATTACTTTAACAGAGGCTATAAAAAAAAAATTCATTTCCACAAATAGGAACGATGAACACAAAAGATCCTTGATCAATTTACATTCATATGAGCAATGAAGTATATATTTAGGAGACAATTGATTGTGAACTTTCACAATAAGTCCATATACTATGAGATTTGTATTGCTGCACAAAATTTACAATTGCCTTTGCATTTCTTCCCTGAAAGACTTAGACTGGACAATACAGACCTAAAACATAAACTCTCTCTTACATAAATCCAAGATCCTTGAAAATGGCTCTGAATTCCCTTTTATAGAAACAAGGGAGCAAGAAGCTTCAAGCCATGGATAGATGTCACATTTTCATTTGACAATCTTGTCCCTAGGATAAGACAAAAACAAGTTACGACTGCTTTGTAAAGGACACAAATAACTTTTACTAAATGACAAAATAGTTGCAAAGGTCGTTGAAAAATATACTCGTTGATTTTACAATGTTGAGGAAAAAGTGGAGAAGGCATATAATGATTCAATTGAGCTTCTCCATCCACGTTGAGAACGTATCTTCTAGGAAAACCGTTGAGGATGATGCCAACAAGACCACAATAAACAAAAATAGACTCGAGACATACCCACCTTGGCAAAATGACAAAAGAAGTTGGAGGAAATAATTGTTCAATATATTTCTCTAACCATGAGCTGTATTACTCCTTAGTAGGCCATTGAAAGTCTAGCAACTTCTGGACCTTATAATTGTGGGCATTATATCTGGCATTAGTTATAGCTCTTGTTTCCTTTGCAAAAATATCCAAATCAGACTCCAATTTAAATAAATTGAATCAATTGATGTATTTAGTAATGCTAGATCTGATTTGTCGTCTGTAAATAATGACTTTGAGGAAATTGTTTTAGATTTTTCTTAATACTCTGATTCCTCTGTAAATAATGACTTTGAGGAAATTGTTTTAGATTTTTCTGAATATAAGCAAATAGAAGAAAAAGAATCATGGGAATCATTGAAGAAGTTAACCATGGATATTGAAATGCAAGAACCAGTCACGGAGAACCTCAAGCCTAAGCAGATGCGACCTTATGCATCCAGTGGTTATATCTTAAACATTGATAAATTAGTTAATCCATATGAAGCTATCTGTACATGGACTGACACATTGGAAAATTTGTTTGAAAGAAGTGGTTCATGGACAAAACCTGCAAAGGTTCTTTATGCTGTAAGGCTTATGTCTGGAAAATTGAGAAACTGCTGGAATAATTTGCCTGACCAAGGCCCAATGCCTAAAAACATTCCTGCTCAATCAATAGATCCCATTCTAGTGGATCCTAAAAATTTGGGAAAAGATGATATATTTCAAGCTGGATTTGATGAGTTCAAATGGCTATTAACAGATCTTTTCTGTGATGACATTTCTAATCAAGCCCTAGAAGCCAATAAGATTTTGCAATCAATGAAGCTTAAAAATCTTGCCAAATTTGATGAATAC
>VDFB02282237.1:0-31312 GCA_007258455.2 Sequoia sempervirens | reverse complement strand
TGAATGGCCTAAAGCAAAGCATTTACTACGGATTACATGACAAAGCAACCATCCACTAACAAACCAATTGCCAAAAATAGTGGAGTAGCTGGGTTGCATGGTACAATTTCTTCCAAAGTAGAGACAATCCTATAACTCTTCATCCAATGGCTTTTTGCACAACAAATATGGGAATCCCTTGCAAATTATGCCCACGCTAAGCTCAAAAGCGACGACTCATAGTATGTACGATTGGAGAAATAGTCAAAACAAAATACACGAATATCTTAAGGCCATTCTCTTGGTTGACACTAGGGTTCATTTTCTAGTTTATCTGAAGGAACACAACATCAGTTCTTTCAAAATCACTCCTGATTTTCCAAATGTTGATTGCCCAAATAATTTTTTTTAGGTTTGGTTTACTTTTATTAGTAGAAAGAGGAATTCTTTTCTCTTGACATCCAAGACCACACAATGGCTAGAAGTGGCAAATTTCCTACAAACACGTATTCTAATGTTTCTTTGTCTTTCTCAACTTAAATTCACTCCTCCCATTGAGGTTGGGTTAAAGTTAATTTTGATGGAGTGGCTGCAAACAATCTCAAGAAAGAAGGAATTGGTGGCATGATCAAGGATTCAAAGGGAGCTTGGATAGTTACTTTCAATCAATGTGTTGGTTTGTTTTTAATTCCCAACTAATTCTTGAAACTATATAAAGAATTTGCTAGATCTCATGCTCAAATTTTTCAAGGAGTTGGCTAACGAACGGGATGTTGATTATATAGTTTTCTCCTCTGCACTTTAGGTTCTGCAAGACCTAGGAGGGTGATCCTTAACAATATCAAATGGATTTATGCTTTATACTAGAATGTTGTTTAAACATAAACATGCTCATGAAATGTACCAAGAATTACAGATATATCAGACCAAATTGGCAAGATTCTTGGCAACTATTACTTCACTCGCTCTGAGAACATGAAATAACCTTAAGAAATAAATTACAACATAAATGGGAAAATGATTTGAAATGTACTGACCATGGACGTGTAATCAACATTCATATTCAGACTGGTGCCTTAGACTTGGGTAACAGAGTCAAAGAGAGATGCAATTGTATTTTGAACAACAAACTTAAACAAAACTCTATCAAAGCTTATATGTCACTGCCTTACAATGATATTCTTCAAAATTCACAACCAATTCTTCATAACAATCCTTGCATACATTTAGAACCCTCAAGATTTCTAGTACAACAATTTGATCTATTACTTTAACAGAGGCTATAAAAGAAAAATTCATTTCCACAAATAGGAACGATGAACACAAAAGATCCTTGATCAATTTACATTCATATGAGCAATGAAGTATATATTTAGGAGACAATTGATTGTGAACTTTCACAATAAGTCCATATACTATGAGATTTGTATTGCTGCACAAAATTTACAATTGCCTTTGCATTTCTTCCCTGAAAGACTTAGACTGGACAATACAGACCTAAAACATAAACTCTCTCTTACATAAATCCAAGATCCTTGAAAATGGCTCTGAATTCCCTTTTATAGAAACAAGGGAGCAAGAAGCTTCAAGCCATGGATAGATGTCACATTTTCATTTGACAATCTTGTCCCTAGGATAAGACAAAAACAAGTTACGACTGCTTTGTAAAGGACACAAATAACTTTTACTAAATGACAAAATAGTTGCAAAGGTCGTTGAAAAATATACTCGTTGATTTTACAATGTTGAGGAAAAAGTGGAGAAGGCATATAATGATTCAATTGAGCTCCATCCATGTTGAGAACGATTCTCTCTAGGAAAACCGCTGAGGATGATGCCGACAAGACCACAATAAAACAAAAAATAGACCTGCATACATACCCAATTTTGGCAAATGACAAAAGAAGTTGGAGGAAATAATTGTTCAATATATTTTCTTAACCATGAGTTGTATTACTCTTAGTAGGCTATCAGAAAAGTCTAGCAACTTCTGACCATAATTGTAAGTACTATATCCTGCATTAAGCTATAGCTCTTGTTTCCTTTGGTAAAAATATCCAACTAGATTCCACTTAAATAAATTGAATCACCTGATGTATTTAGTAATGCTAGATCTGATTTGTCGTGCCTCAGAATAATGACTTTGAGGAAATTGTTTTAGATTTTTCTGAATATAAGCAAATAGAAGAAAAAGAATCATGGGAATCATTGAAGAAGTTAACCATGGATATTGAAATGCAAGAACCAGTCACGGAGAACCTCAAGCCTAAGCAGATGCGACCTTATGCATCCAGTGGTTATATCTTAAACATTGATAAATTAGTTAATCCATATGAAGCTATCTGTACATGGACTGACACATTGGAAAATTTGTTTGAAAGAAGTGGTTCATGGACAAAACCTGCAAAGGTTCTTTATGCTGTAAGGCTTATGTCTGGAAAATTGAGAAACTGCTGGAATAATTTGCCTGACCAAGGCCCAATGCCTAAAAACATTCCTGCTCAATCAATAGATCCCATTCTAGTGGATCCTAAAAATTTGGGAAAAGATGATATATTTCAAGCTGGATTTGATGAGTTCAAATGGCTATTAACAGATCTTTTCTGTGATGACATTTCTAATCAAGCCCTAGAAGCCAATAAGATTTTGCAATCAATGAAGCTTAAAAATCTTGCCAAATTTGATGAATACAACTGCATGTTTGAATCTTATATGGTTGCAGCAAATAAAATGCATGATCTAACCACAAAGCAATATTACCTGAACTCTCTACCATGTGGTTTAGGTGCATGGGCACAAGATTATATAATCAGAAAGGAGCACAAACAACTTGATGATGTGAGTTTCCCTACAATAAAAAGGATGATCAGATATAAGTTGGAAAAGCAATGTTTGTTGGGTGCTCTCCAACTCAATAAGGAAGAATACAACTACACATGTAATCTGAAAGAATTTTGTGATCTTCCTCCAATTAATCAACTCAAAGATTTCCAACAACTCAAACAGTTTAAGAAAGGTGGTTGCGGTAGGAAATGCAGATGTAAAAGGTGTTCTCTGACAAAACATCATGAAGGAGAATACACTTTTAGACGCAGCAAGCATGGTAAATATGGACACAAAAAGAAATATAGACCAGTTCCCTATAAAAGAAGAAAATTCCATAGAACACCTCCGTATTTGCTAAGGAAAAGAACTAATAAGGTCCCCAAAGGAATTAAGTGCTTTATTTGTAAAGGACCTCATTATGCTACTAACTGCCCTAAGAAATTAAAACCTGGCACAAAGATTTATGCAATGTTTGAACAAGATAACCCAGGATGGGAAGTTGTTGATAGTAGCAATATTACAGAATTACAAGATCTATATGAATTAGTTGAAGTTGTTCCTGATTCTAGTTTCATGTTAAAATTCAAAGATGTAAAGGATCGTCATAGACATATGCAAAATTTGTCTTACCCTGAATCAAAGAGCTCAGACCTAGATGAGGATTTTCTAACCTCATTTCTTAAGAATACTCTGCATGATCTCAAGGTTAAGATCCAGATTGAAAAATCCAAAGATCCTTACAAAATGGCAGGAACAAAGGAAGAAAGAAAGCAAGCTGTCCACCAACACTTGGCAAAGTTGAAAACCTTAGAGTCAGATAACACTGAGGTAGAAAAGCAGCTTAAATTACAGAAAAAACCTTCAAAAGGGGTTGAAAAAGAAATAGACCATGGATACAAGATCCCTCCATGGCAAAGGAAAGGAAAAGAAAAATCTTCTTCCAAATCCAAAGCTTCTGATCTTGACACTGATGTCATTGCAATCTTTAAGAAATTTGATTTACTAATGAACGATGTTGCCGATTTAAAAAGATTGCTCAAAACCCAGCACAAAGAAATAAGAAATCTCTCTGCTGAAGTGGGAGAAATTAAAGATATTTTATTCAAAGCAGACCAACAAGCTGAGTCTGAAAAAGAATCTGCTTTAGAAGAAAAATCAGAAGCTAGTAGTAGAAGCAATAGCCTTATTGATAAAACAAGGGACAAGTCATGCTCTCTTTTACTTGCAAACAATGGTAATTATATCATAATTAATTTCTATTTTCTAGGATTCAAAAAGATCCCACTAGATGCATTTGTAGATAGAGGTTCTTCAAGATCATTGGCTAAAACCAACGCCATTCCTCCCCAATTTTGGAAAGAAAGACCTGATCTTCCACATAGTTATGCAATAAATGGAGAAAGGATTCAGATGGGAAGGTATGCACAAGATGTCCACATAGAAATTATGGGTAAAATATTCATCACTGATTTTATTGAGTACAATGATTTAGAAGATGATGTTCTGTTAGAATTTTTGTTTCTAACCAAATATGAGCCACTTCAGTTCTGGAAACATAAGATCTCTTTGAGACATGAAGACGAACAAATTGAAATCCCTGCACTTAAAATTGTGAATCATAAATTTGAAAATACTGGGAAAAAGAAACAGAAAGAGTCAGTGAAAGAACTAGCAGAAAAGACTCCAGAAGTGTTTAGTGAAATTAGACAAAGATTTGAGACAGATTGTTGCAGCATGAACCCTCTACAGTTCTGGTCCCAGGATCATGAAGAATGTGAAATACAGATTAGGCCAGAATGCCAATCAGTCATTCCACATGAGTCAGCCTATCTAATGAGTCCAAAAGAAACAAAAGAAATGGATGAACAGCTGCAAGAACTACTTGATGGGCATTTCATCCGCCCCAGTAAAAGTCCATTTGCATGTCCAACATTCTTGGTAAATAAAAGAGCAGAACAGGTAAGAGGAAAAAAGAGACTGTGTATCAATTACAAACCTCTTAATGACATTATCCTTCCATTTAACTATCCCATACCATTTAGCATTGATTTAATTAGAAGAGCTGCCACTAAGAAGATCTTCTCAAAGTTTGACTGCAAATCAGGATTCTGGCAAATTAAGGTAAAAGAATCAGACAGATACAAGACAACATTCTCTGTTCCACAATGATTGTATGAATGGAACGTTATGCCATTTGGTCTATGTACTGCCCCTGCATATTTCCAAAGATGCATGGATCAAGCATTAAGACACCTGAAAGATTTTTGTGCTGTCTATATTGACGATATCCTTATTTTCTCTGATTCAGTCACTGACCATTTGCAGCATCTTGAGGAGCTTTATGCAGCCATCAAAAAACATGGGATATGCTTAACAGCTAAAAAAATGGTGATTGGGAAAATCCAAATTGATTTTCTTGGTTTACATCTAAATAATGGCAAAATCCAACTTCAGACACATCCTACAGAGGATCCAAGAATTTCTAGATATACTATAAGACAAGAAACAACTTCAGAGATTCTTGGGATGTTTAAATTATGTCTCTCCTTTCTATAAAGGTTTAGCTGAAGATCGCCGAGTCATCCAATCTCATCTAAAAGAAGGCAAAGAAGGATGGTCTCTAGAAGCTACAAAGGCAGTCCAAAGAATTAAGGCAAAATGTCAATATTTGCCATCCCTGCAAATTCCTGCTTCTGATTTACCTTTGTTTTTATACATTGATGCTTCTGACAACACTTGGTCAACTGTGTTGATACAGGAAGAAGGAAATAGAAAGCAAAATATCTGCGGTTATCGCTCTGGAACTTTTACAGACACAAAAAGCAGATATCATATTTATGAAAAGGAGATACTGGCAGTTAAAAAAGGAATAGAGAAATTCAAGATCTTTCTCAAGCCAGTAAAATTCATAGTAAGAACTGACAGTCAAGCCATGAGAAGCCTGCTCAAAAAGAAACCTAATAAGGATATTGCTCAAGGTAGAATTGCAAAGTCGTAACTAAATAAATACATAAAGAAAAGGTTATTGTCAATCATTTAGAACGCTAAGAAGATACACAAAATTAACTTATCAAAAAATACATAATGGTCTAACAAATCTGGCAATAAGACATTTCTCAAACATAAAAAATGAAAGAAAAACATAATGAGAAAAATAGCTGCAAATTAAAACAATTCATATTGAAGGGGATTCATTAATAATTGTTAATGCTTGTAAAGAAAGGTCATGTTTTACTTGGTACCAATTTGCGGATATACTACAAGACAAGAAACAACTTCAGAGATTCTTGGGATGTTTAAATTATGGCTATTAAGAGAGAGTTTATGTTTTAGGTCTGTATCAGAGCCTCTCTTAATATAATGCCTGATATTGAACAACAAATCCAGGATACATATATGAGGGTCTATTGTTCATCTGGTTTTGGAATTTTTGTCAAAGTAGTCTATTTTGTCATTGCTTTTGTCTTGGTTTTGGTTTGGACATTAGAAACACTATTGCTTCACTAAGATCTAGCTATCATCTTGGAGAATCATGTTCTGAATGAGAGTAGCTGATGTAAGTAGTTGTGGACCCGCAGTAAGACCGTAAATCCCGTTGGAAGCCGAAGGACAGGCGTATGGAGGGTGAGCAGTAAGACGGAAAACATAGCAGCAAAAAGGTCTAGCAAAATCAAGTAAGTTCTTATTCTTCCATTATGGCTAGTCAACACTCGATGAATGCAAGCGGTTCTCTTTCTTCTGTAATCCATAATCATTTTCAAGACAGAAGAACTTGTAGATGAAAATGGCAACTTTAAGTTTCCAGATGTTAGAATTTCTGATTTATATCCTGAAAAAGGTATAAAGGCAAAAATGATGAATTATGTGAGACAATCAGAGATAAATCTTAGAGTTTCTGGTGTTGGCATCTGTCCAGTCTATTTGCCATTCTCACTTCCTGATGACATAAAGAGATGGAAAGAAAAGGGTTTCTTCCATGTGCATTTCTCTTTAGTTGACATAATTTTACATCCACATTTCAACTATGATATAGGAGCAGAATACTTTGCTAGTCTTATAGACACTCGTTGTAGAATCTGGGATCAAGCTGTCATAGGCCAATTCCGAGGTCGTCTCGTGAAATCTTCTGATGAAGAAAAAGGTGGAGATGCCCGCATGTCTGTCAGACCCAACTTCACCATAAACCTTGATGACAAATATGTTCAATCTGCATTTTGTCTTTTGTTACAAGTTAAAGGCGTCATCCTACAACCAGATTCTGTGTATGCCACTATAGGTGGTCGATGTGTGTATAGATTACTTAATACTGTTTTTCCTCCTTCCAAATTTTCAGCTGGGGTAAGTTATATGGAAGCAAATACAAATGTTGATGACTTTGGTAGACATATTGATTCAACTGGCTTTGATATAGGTTTCCCTGTCACTGAAAAACTCATAAATCAGTCCCAACCAAAGTTCCAAGAACTTCCAACTCCTTCCAGAAGTGTGTTCTCTGAAAAACCCCGTACACAAAGTCGTAGGCTTGCCAACATAGATCTTCAAGCATTACCTGATGAAACATTGTTTGAACAGCCGGAAGCTTCGACTAGTAGACGGCCAAGCATGTTCACTCGATCTTATTCCATGTCACACAATTTCCCAAGAACATCCAATAAGCCATATCTTGACTACAATCCAGAAGAATCAATAGGATCTACTCAATTCCCCATGTATAGGCAACCATCTATAAATCCATATCCTTCCCGAGCATCTTTGGCAACCCTCTCTGATCTCAGCAGTAATCCAGAACTTATGGATAGGTTAGCTCGACAGGTTAGTCAAAAGCTTGCCCTGACTCCAAAAGTAGAACAAAAACAAGATCAGAAAGGAAAAGGTATCAAAATCACAAAAATGGGAGAGAAAAGTTGCATGATGAAAGAAAAGACACCTAAGTCAAAACTCCCACAGGCTGGATCTGAGAAAAAGAGTAAATATAAGATGGAACTCAACAATCAGGAACATAAGATTATCAGTTATGAACCAGGTAGATGGCCTACTCTTGAAACTTTCACAGTCATCAACCTGATCGGAGATTGTGGGGAAAATATGAAGCCAGACTTCATACAGAGCTGGGAAAGAAACAAAAGAATTCTAAAGCCCAAAGAAATTGGATGGCACAATGGATGATCTTTGCACAAGAAAATATAGATGACATGGCTGTAGATATTAGATTTAGTGGTTACCAGGCTTTAGAAACTATAAATAAGATAGAAATAGTCTCTGAAGATCAACAAAAGCATTTTACTTCTATAAAGAATGTTGAGCACTATTGTGGAACTCTGTCTAATGACATTACCAATGTCAGCTATGATGTTACTCAAGTTCATAACAGTGTAAAAATTGTTATCTCTACACAACAACATCAAGACAACTACCTTACCCATATTTATTCTAATCAGCAGACCAATGAAACCTCCAGAAAGGTTGCCGATATTGAGAATAAGAATCTCTTAGACTCTGTTGCTAAGAAATTAGAAAAGATAAGGATTCTTACAAAGAAAATAAGAGTATCCCAGGTTGGTAAGGATAGTTCAGAAGAAGAAGATAGAGAGAAAAAAGGAAAATCTGTAGAACCTCCTAAACCAAAGAAGGTTTTAATCCATAGAAGTAAACCTCTGCACAGTGGAGAAGACAAAGCTTCAACCTCTAGGAGACTCTTACACAGGCCAACTCCCCATGTCTCTATGCCTAAGGTTAAAGAGCATACTTTGGCTAATAAAGAAGAACCACTCAAAGATTGGCTAGCAGAATTGGGAGTAGAGGAAGAACAACAAGAACCAGTCTACATGGATGAACCTGGTTATGCAAATAAAGAATTTGATGTTGAATCTTCTGATGTAGATACTTTTATTGTTTCTGACAGTCCTAGTGACTCTGATTCCTCTGTAAATGACTTTGAGGAAATTGTTTTAGATTTTTCTGAATATAAGCAAATAGAAGAAAAAGAACCATGGGAATCATTGAAGAAGTTAACCATGGATATTGAAATGCAAGACCCAGTCACGGAGAACCTCAAGCCTGAGTAGATGCGACCTTATGCATCCAGTGGTTATATCTTAAACAGTGATAAATTAGTTAATCCATATGAAGCTATCTGTACATGGACTGACACATTGGAAAATTTGTTTGAAAGAAGTGGTTCATGGACAGAACCTGCAAAGGTTCTTTATGCTGTAAGGCTTATGTCTGGAAAATTGAGAAACTGGTGGAATAATTTGCCAGACCAAAAACATAAACTCTCTCTTACATAAATCCAAGATCCTTGAAAATGGCTCTGAATTCCCTTTTATAGAAACAAGGGAGCAAGAAGCTTCAAGCCATGGATAGATGTCACATTTTCATTTGACAATCTTGTCCCTAGGATCAGACAAAAACAAGTTACAACTGCTTTGTAAAGGACACAAATAACTTTTACTAAATGACAAAATAGTTGCAAAGGTCGTTGAAAAATATACTCGTTGATTTTACAATGTTGAGGAAAAAGTGGAGAAGGCATATAATGATTCAATTGAGCTTCTCCATCCACGTTGAGAACGTATCTTCTAGGAAAATCGTTGAGGATGATGCTGACAAGACCACAATAAACAAAAATAGACTCGAGACATACCCACCTTGGCAAAATGACAAAAGAAGTTGGAGGAAATAATTGTTCAATATATTTCTCTAACCATGAGCTGTATTATTCCTTAGTAGGCCATTGAAAGTCTAGCAACTTCTGGACCTTATAATTGTGGGCATTATATCTGGCATTAGTTATAGCTCTTGTTTCCTTTGCAAAAATATCCAAATCAGACTCCAATTTAAATAAATTGAATCAATTGATGTATTTAGTAATGCTAGATCTGATTTGTCGTCTGTGTAAATGCATGTTGACAAGGTAGGGATAATGTCAGCAAATGCAAACTTCCATACATCTAGAAGCTTGATAATCCCAGACTTGTCCAAAACTGTGGGCATTACCCCCTTTTTAATGTTCTCAAACATCTTCAGCTTGGCTTTCATCTGCATATCTAATTTAACCTAGAAAGCTGAGACCTCCCCTAACAAGTCAATATGCTCAAGGGCTTGTACATGGTTCTTGGGGACATTATTATCAAAAGAAGTCATCTTGCTAATTTCCCTAATGGAGGTGGCTTTGAGAATCCAATTATTTCATTTCTTTTGGAAACTAGCATGTGCTTGACATATGCTTTCTGCAAATTGTCATATGTTTTCCATGCACCCTCAATTTTATGTAAAACACAAGAGTCTGTGGTCAAGTAAATCATCAATTATATCTGTGGCTACCCTTTTGATCTCTTAGCCACTTTTTCATTTTCTTGGCTCTTTCAATTCCTTTATCCTAAGAGACAAGGTCTCTTTATCCAGAGTCAAAAACTTAGCTGATCTTGACTGAGGAATGGGAGGAGAAACACCTTGTGGTTGGGGTAGTTGGGCTACCACTTTATTGTATCCATTCTGCAACTTTAAATGTACATCCTGTAGCTTGTCATACTCTTCCTTTAATTTCTTTGCAACTACCTCGTTGAGCATTATAGTGTGTACAACAAGGGGTGCTACTTGAGGAGCTGAAGCATTTGATAACCTCCTTACAATCAAATTTTCAGATAATTCTTGGACTAATTCTACTACTTGGGGTTTATTAGTTGTAGGGGCCATTTCCCATATTGCGAAGGTTTCTAACTTTGGACTGAAATTATACCTACTCTGCATTCTCATCTAAAGTGAATGCATCCTCATTTTGGTTCCTTATTGTATCTAAGGCAATGGTTGAGGCAATGTCCCATTCAGGCAATAAAAGAAAACCACTCTCTTACAAGCCTCCTCCCTTCCTCTGGAGTGATCTTGCTGGCATCAAAGTCCATTTCTTTAAGGACTTGTTCAGTAATCTCCTCATACTGTGAGGGGTGTACTCATTTTCCTTTATTCAACTTTGTGTGGAACTCTTCCCTTCTAATTCTTATGATAAAATCTTTGAATTCCTTGGAAGCCACAAAACTATCATCAGTCATGAATCAACTATAGGCTAGAGCTCTCACATCATTTGCAATGACACTTGGATCATTAAGATCCAATACAAGCCTGCTAGCAGGAACTTGCCCATCATCCCAATCAATGTGTGGAGGGGGGAAATGTTGATCCACTTCTTCATCCCTAGGCATACTCTCAAGTCTCAACAACACCTTCTTTAAGCTTTATTTCTACCATTTCCTCTGGGTTCATTGAGTAATCAACCAATGGGTGCATGTTAGTTAATACCTCAGGGGCTACCACATGGTGCATTGAAGATTGAGCAGGTAAGGCTTCTTGTTGAATTGGTTGCTCAACCCCTTTATCACTTGGCCTTTCCTCCAAAGGGCCCTTATTTATGAAAGAATAATCATCAAAAATGCTAAGCAATTTTACCATTCTTGCAAAAGGATCTGTTATATCAACAAAGATACCTTTGTCAATTTTCTTTTCTCTTCTAATTGTCCAGTTATGATCCATTGCTTCTTTCTTTCCTTCACTAGGTCATTTGTCAAAAGGTTCCTAATCACATCATCAAAGGCATAAAATTTGTGGTAATAAGTTGACCTTCCCGCTGATGAATCCCTTGGGTCACAATTCCTAGCACTGTCAATCTTCATTCTATAACTCTGCAACATAGAGGGTAAAACCTCTAATCCTTCTTTGGTTGTGATGGTGAAGTCTTAAAAATGCATCCCAACTAGGATGAGAGACCCTTTCTTAATTGATCTAAAATGAAATTTGTCAAATTCATCCAACTGCCACATGATCTCCATGAATTCAAGTCTATCTGTCACAAATTTGGTCAGGTAATGGGGCTGCATTAGGGTACCAAATACTCTAAAGATTGCGCAATTGGTGTGGAGGTACCAGTCTCCCCAGTTATGATCAATCTCCTTAGGATCAAATTCCAATGGCCTTAGGAATTTGACTACCTTTTCAGATATTCTCCGTTTCTGTTGAATGCCCAAATTTTGTAGAATATATTGCACAAAAATGTTTTCAAAAGCCAAGTAGTTTGCAGAGGAACTGTGGGAATCCTAGACATATGTCCACATTTGGATAGGTAGCCTGTTGTCATCTTCATCAGCCATCTTCAAGTTTAGAGGCTTGCTCCATATTTTTACTCCACTATATAATATGAAGTGGCACAATAAGGAATACCACTTAAAATACAATCTAGCCTTGGGGTCTTTTAAATATGTTAGTTGCTTGTGAATACCTTCAACTATATACGAAGCAAAATAATTTTTTTTGTTCAGATCTTTGTGCTAAGTGTTAGCAGCAAGCATCATCATATGAACAACCATTTGAACCTTGTAATCTTCTAATAATAATTGGCACAAGGCAAAGTATGCATTTATGAAGTAGTCCTCAAAGATGTCAAAATCAAAGGGCTCAACTCCATTTTTAGTGAATTTTACCAGTCTTCTATCTGTTCCTCTCCTCCTATGCTGAGGTAACCATAATACTTTGAAACCGTGCTTGTTCTTTTCCCATTCTCTGTTTAGGGCTCCAAAATCTATACCAATGTAGGCTCCAACATTCAAGTCAAAAGTGTTCACAATAGCCTATCTTGAGATTTCCAATAGCAGGGCTCCCTTTTTACTCCTAATTACCCTATTCTCTTTATCATAGCTCTCTGCTAGGGCCTTAATTAGGTCAATGTTGATGAAAACATTTGGAACAACCAATTTCCTCAAATCTAGAGTCTAGAGGTTTGAAATTGGACGGTCAAATTTACTTCTTTTATATCTATACTCGAACAGAGTCCAACCTTGTTATGGAATAATAACATCTCTTATCTGGGCTACTCTACCAATTAGTCTATTAGTGAGAACCCCCTGCCTTGGGTATGCTTGGATCTTTTTGTCGACCCATGTAATTGTTTCATTAGGTCATCCTCCATAAACCTCTTAACTCCTCTAGATTTTGTGCTTGATTCACTCCTTTTAAAAGTTCTCAGATAACTAGGGTTTTCAAAAGTATTTTTGAATTATCGTAGGGTTTCAATTTGCTTAGGATTCCTTCAAGATATAATTTTAAAATCCTTTCCTCACACCCTTTAAGATGATTCACACAAGATTTTGAAAATTATAGGCTTATATAAGAGGCTAGAATACCTTACCTATAAATTGCTTGAAAGCCCTAGCTTTGTTCGCACAACTTTTCTCTAGGAGCTCAATTCTCGTTGAATTATCAAGAATGCTTTGATTATGGAGATAATAGAATAATTTCTTGTTTTATTATCTCAAAACAATAGTAATTGAGCCTCAACTGCCAGAGTAATTGCTCGTGTGGATGAAACTAACCATCTGCTAGTAGCCGTTTCCAAGTTTGAATTGCAATCGTTGATCTGGAAGTGTCGCAGCAATGATGGATGGTTAGCACATTTTCTAAGCCTACCGTAAAAATAATTTGAAATGCTTTTGGTGAAAATGCAGTGTGAAGAAGCCTTGCTTTGCAATGAAAAACAAATGTGTGTTCTTTTACTTTTTAATTGCCCAAGTATCAGTGCATTAGAGGAAGAATATTCACTTTGCAAAAATGCATTGTAATGAAAACCTGCCAAATGTTGGTCTATGAAGAAGCTCGAGAATTCTACTTATGCGCTAAGGATTTAAAAACATGTTGTAAAGAACTTATGCCCTCAAATGAATGGACGCCAAGTGTCCCTCAAAGTCAAAGCTGACCAGGCCACTATACTTTGCTTACACACTAGGCATTAAAATTTGTGGTGTGAAGAAGTTGTGCGTTGAAACCAAATGTTGACACACATCCTCCTCTTAACCAAGAGTGTTAAATGCATTTTTCCTTTGCATTGGATACATGAAACTGTGGTGCAAAGGACTTGAGAGTTGGAATGTAGATATGAAATACGTCCAATTCTTCATCAGCAACACCTAGCGCATATTACCTTTGTGTTGGATACATAAAATTGCGGTGTATAAGGGCTACACACTACAATGGGAAGGTGACATATGTCTCAAGTGGGGACCATTCTTTTTCATAGCACTTTAAGTTATGAATTAAGGTACTTTAAATGATTTTTTAAAGTGTGCTAGGACATGTTGTCGGTAGATGGTAAAAAGGGGCCATTTAGGAAACAAGATAAAGGGGCTTCACATACAACTTAAGACACTGAGAACTAGGTGAACCAGTCAATGAAGAATTAGATAAAAAGCGCAAGACCGAACTAAGGTTTTAGAAATTTCATAACCCTAATGAATATAAAGGCCTTATTAAGCACAACCCTAACAAGAATGACAACAAATTGCAACCTTTTGAGCAAAAATAGGGAAAAGAGCCATAAACATTTGAAAATGCACTACCACAATGTCTAGGAATACAAAACAAAAATGTTGCAGAAATTTGTTACTGTTATAATTTGTACCTTCTGATAAACACAAAAAGAACAAGGTGCAAGGTAGAACCATACTTTGAACTTGTAGGGGAAGTTCCCTTTTCAAGAGTGAAGGAAATAATAAGATTGCTTACATGAAAATTTACAATAATATATTAAACTAGCATGATTTTTAGTGTGCAAAGTAAACATATCTTTTTAGGCTTGAGGATAAGGTTAATAAACACAATAAGACAAAAGGATTTTTGGTTATTATCTAACGTAGAACATCTAATATAGAGAAAGAGAAGATAAAATAAAAACCTAGAAGAAGATGAGTTCATACTTGAACTAGATTTACAACACACACAAATCAACAAATTAAACAAGAAAATTAGATACAAAGCTACATTAGCCATCTTAGTGGACACAAAAATCTAAAGCTTGAAATATTTCACTAAGTTATTCAATTCACAAAGCATAAGATAACTATTGAAATGGTGAGAAAATATGCAATTATTACACCATTGTTGTATTAGATATAACATTAATAATTTATGATATATTGGTGTATCAATTACATAAGGGGTTCATCTCCTTGTACTAAGGTTGAGAGATATAAATTAACAATTGATTTTTATAACACACCATTAAGTCACTAGGGTATCTTTATTACAAAAGGTAAGCCTTATATTTTAATATGCTCTCTTAAGGATTGCCGTACTAAAACAAAAACATACTAACTAAACATACAAACATAAAATAAAAGATAGAACCACATGTTTTAGAGGTTTTAACTTGAAAATAGTTCTTGGACCAGGTAGAAGTTCATCAAGCTACCTCGTAACCCTTGTAGAGTTGTGGTTCTTGAACTAAATTATCAAATTCTTGGATTCCTCCTCTCCAAACTCTCAAATTATGAATCTACCAAATTAGTGGACAACCATCTATGTTGAGGTACAACCACAATACTCCATCAAGTTGTCTCAATACCTTCATAAGGGTATAATTTCTTGGATTCACATACTCCTAAACTAACTAAGCATCTATCCATATTGAGTTTTATCTACATTGGATCCCTTCTTGTCTTCAAGTGTGGACTTCATAATATATGATTTTTTTTATCAATGAATTCTTCAACATCATCAACATCTAGTGGAGTTCAACAATTGCTACATTAACTACATTTGGTTTATCTTTAAGCTTTCCCTTGAGAACATCACAAACTTAAAATCTACAATTCCAAGCTATGTGAACTATTTTCTTGCAGTAATAACAATCAATCACCCCTTTCTCTTTATCTCATCTTCTACGATTGTTTCTTGAATATAAAATTTGTCATGCCTTAGGTTTACACCTAGGGCAAAAACACAACTAACAATTTTTTTTGTAATAATAACATATAAACACTACTATTTGTCAACTCATTGTTGCTTGCAAAACTTTTTATTACCACCATAACATCATTAATATCTAACTACAATAACTATTATGTATTTAATTGATTATTTATTCTTTATATATATATATATATATATATATATAATGAATATTTTATTTTATTAAATTAATCTTTAAGATATAAATTAATTTATCCTTATATAAGTATAAATACTTCTAAAAAGATACTTTATATAATGGAATTAGTCTTAAAGTTATAAAAAAAAATACTTTCATCAGGTATTTTATATATATAAACTAAAAAGTAATACTTATATTATATTTTTAATAAAAAGGTAACACATGCTATTTTGACATTTGTCTTATCCAAGTCATATAACTTTCTTGCAAAAAGTCTTTATAGAGGTGAGACTTGTAAAATCATTCCATTGTTTCTTATTCGATTTTATTTTACTGTTAATTTATTTTTACTTTTATATAATCTTTTGAAAAACGCTAAACAAACCATATAAATCTCATGAGATAATTTACTATGAAGGAAAGAAACTTAGACTACATACAATAAGTTATTTTGCTAAAATAAAATCCATACTTTCTAACAGCAATATACTAAGATATTTGGCTAAGATAAATTCTATACATACTAACAACAATACTACCACAATTGGTGAGAATGATTTACAGAGATCTCTTTTTTCTTTTCATTCAAAGTAAATGGGTTATGTACAAAAGAAAATGATATGCTTTGTGATAACAAAACACTCTTTATATTATGAAATAACAATAGTAACTTACTTTCATTATAAAATTAATATGAATAGACTATTTTTTTTATAAATGACAACTAAAACATTCTGTCTATTTTTTTTTATAAATGACAACTAAAACATTCTGTCTGATTTTCTCCTTGCATACTTCAGCAGTTGTACATACATATCTATATTGAAATAGGGAAACACACTTTATCTTTCCTTTTCAGCTATATGTGTAGACCAAACCTTTTACATACATCTAATAGTGATAATACAAGATTTTCACAATACTCCCAATAGGGTAGTTTATAGTATGGAATGATTTCATCCAATACATTTATAATGAAACAAAGATAGTCTCTACTTGAAACTTCTTCAAATCTGTAGCTCACTTCACAATTTGTAAAACCTACACAAAAAGCAAAATTTTCTTCTAAAGCCAATGGGGTGCTCGCCATCCAACCTTAGATTGGAAAACTAGTCACCTCCGAGCTCGGAGGCCATCAGAGGAACCGAGTCACAAACATTCACAAATCATGCAGCAACATTGAATACACACATTCATATACAAATAACACCCAAACCTAGGGATCCACATTCACATTGAATCTTCTCAAAGATTCAAAAAGGGGGAGACATAAGAGACAAAACTACCCAATGGAGAAATAAATATAAGGATTGTATACAGTGTTACAACTTTTCTCCGTTTATCGATCCATCCAACTCCACAATAACTTGGGTACTTATACCCCAAAAACTCCATACTCCAATAATGTGGGTACTCATAACCAAATCTACACCTTCTCAAAGGTTGGAGGTTTCCCCATTAGAGATTCATCCTTTCTCAATCCCATACTTAGGGAACTCTCTAAATCTAAGAGAGCCATCCCCATCACCACCCAAACACAATTAACAACACATAATAGTACAACAATTGTATAAAACAGTAAACCCACAATCTTTTCAACATTCAACCCTTTAAAACAAAAGCAAACATAAAGGAATTGAAACCAACCTCTTACGATTTCCAAGAAGAATCTATAGAAGAGCTTCGAGATTTTCCCCAAATTCTTTTTACCAAAAACTTCTTCCAAAAATCAAAACCCAAGAATCCCAAAACCCAAAAAGCAAGAACCCATAAAACAAGCAAAAGAAAGAGATAAATAGAATCTCATTCCCAAAATCAGATGCATGCACACACTCCCCTCAAGTTCTCTTCAGTGGAAGACTAAATAAAGAAGAAGGAGTTCAACCCACTTCTTTCAAAAAAAGACTCAACATTACTCAAGAAAGACAAGTCAACTCAAGACCTCATTTCAAAACATCCCATGCATTCCCCATAAAAACTCCAAACTCATCACTTTTCAAAATAGACACTTAACATGGGTCACAACTTGAGTTAAGTCAAAGATATGAGTTAAATTAAGTGCCTAACCCTTGGGTTAACACCCTAGGGTTTAAAAATGACATAATTACATAAAACAACTTTTTTTTTTAACCCTTTCTGACTCAACTAAATTAAAATCCCAAATTACCCTTAATATAAAATTTATAGATTAAATGCAACTTAAAGACATATTTTTTTTATAATAAAATACACTCAAGCCTCAAACCACTTTACAAAAATTACATCACATTAAGACTATAGTTCCTCCAAATGGACTATAGTCGACATTCACAGGGTTTATGACATTGAGTTCCTTGAAGACCTCCAATTCCATTGGCCATGGAATTTGTACTTGCACACTCAATTTCACACATTAATATGTCCCATAAAATCATATAATCAAAGAAAATAAAATATATACATATATACATCATACAATTTTCATCACATTTTAAAATCACATTAGAATACGAATTCACAGTTATAACAATCTCAAATATTCATCATCATTGAATTTACCTAATAACGTTTATTCAATATTCATGAAGTAACAATAATTCAAATTTCATAATTTTATTTAACACCCAATAATTTTTATTTTATTTTTAGACTGCAGGAATCGGTCGGGTATCTGTCCCCCTATAAACTGTAGTGCACTTGGTAAAATTTTTTCACGTGACCAGAGGCACTGGGGTGACACGCCCTCCAGTACCACGAGGACAATGGGGAGACTAGACCTCGCGACCTCTTGCCCGCAACAGGATGCTTTAGCCAATCGAGCTAGACCCACCACCCCTTTAACACTCAATAATTTAACTCATCCCAATGTTGCAATTAATATCCATATCACAATTATCATTTCATCAAATCTACTCATGCATCCATAATCATCAATAACATCAATTTTAAGGTCTAACGTTCAAATCATCATAATATGAAATCAAATACCAAGTATAATTTCAAGAACATCATAATATAAATAGCATCATAAAGCATCAGTTTGCATCAAAAAATAATGTCGAATAATCAATACAAAAATCAAACTATGTCTATCCAAAATAATAAAGTAGAATAATATCAAGTATCATTGATGGGTCTAACAAAATTTCTCTAAGATGAAGATCAATTTTGTATTTCCTACAGTTGTTCTCTTTTCTTTAGCTAAGAGACCTAAAATCATATCTTCTAGAGTTTGAGAAGGTATTTGACTAGGAGTGAAAATGACATTAGAATATTTAGAAGATAGTATGTTTAAAAAAATGGCTTTACCATCCTCATAGTCTACTATAACATTGGATTTTTCTTATTGTCTAATAAAAGATCTCATTTTTTTTTTTTGACTAGACATAGTGACTCCATCAACCATTTGGATTTGAATAACTAAATCTTTAAAGTGAACTTTGCATTAACCACTTTTACTCAAAACTATTTATTCAAAAAAAAAGAGATTTTCTTGGATGATTTTTTTACATAGATACATGATGCAAGTCCTAGTTGGAGAGTGTAATACCAATAACATACAAAAATATAACAATATACTGGTGTATCAATCATGAAAGAGATTTATATCCTTATATAGAGTTTGAAAGATGTAACCAAACAATAAATTAATAATTGATGTAACTTTGATTCGAATTGATGGGTTATTTTGTTTGTCCCATATCTCATGGCACTCGTTCCATTTTCCTATTGGTTGTTTCATTGTACAAGGGTTCATGCCCTTTCAAAACCTATTCTTATTAATATAAAAAATAAATAAGAAATATTTGATTTTATCGCACACCATTAAGTACTTAGGGTGGATCTATGATTTGATTGAGGTACTAAAATCCCATTCAAATTGTATTTAGTTCCAAATGAGACTAACCACATCATCTTTAGATAAAACCCTTGAAATCATCTACTTTATTCTACCTAAAACAACTTGAGAACTTCATATGCAAAATATTTGATGAAAATTCAAAACATAACTACAACCCAATAATATGCAACAACTGAAATAGTCACAAATATTTTGGAAATTTGTGCAACAAACTAAGAACTCATGCAACAAACTGCACAACTAGGAAATAAGTTGCACATTAACTAGGGATTTATACAAGGAGCATGTCTCAAACAATTCATTGACCTATAATTTCTCCATTCCATCAGATTGAGAACACTCACAAAAAGGCAAAAAATTGACATAACTTTCCTTATTTTGTTTTTGGGTGGTGTAAGATTGTTTGTGAACTCAAATGCTCCTTCATTAGATGCATTAGGTAAGTGATATCTAAAATTGACATAAATTTCCTTATCTTGAATATTCTATGAAATCTAAAATTGAGATTTTATGCTCAACAACTTTAGATGCACTCATCCAAGTTACTTCATATGTTCTATTTGTCTAATTATTCCTTGTATTATTTGCCTCTAGCCTTCTTTGACCATTTACGATTCTACCACTACTTGAACTTCCTCCCATTCTTTCTCTAAAAATTGTTGTATGCATTCTTCTATTGAAAAATCTAAAACTATTCCTTCCTCTTCACTAGTTTGTCTCTCATGGTAATGGTATAAATCAGCATTAAAAATTTGAGAAAAGTCTATTCCTTATGGAAGTTCAATCTCATATGAATTGATGCATTTTTTCTTTTCTTTGTTGTCCCATTTTCTTCTTCAACTTAAAGATGACTCTAAACAAGTCCTCTACCAACTTAGTTAAATTATCCTCCAAATTTTTCCTTGATTGATAAAATGAAAAGTTGTCGAAGCTCCAATATTTGCCTCCCTTGATAAATGTTCAAAAATCCTCCAAAATCATACCCAAGTGAATCAAAATTATTCAAGTGTACATGGAATAACTAGATCCTAGTTTAAATGAATCAAGTAGTAAACAAACAAGTTATTCTCATTTTGATTTGTTGTTCTTTTAATTCATAGGTATGCACAACATATCTAGTAATTTTAGGAATTTCGTTAAAGTGTCAAAATGTATAAATATTAGAGGTATAATTTGAATTGAATTTTCTTTAATTACATTTGAATTGAATCAAGTTAGCTGTCAAACGTATACAGTGTATAATTTGAATTAAATTTTCTTAATTATATTTGAATTGAATTTCCAAGTTACTTGTAAAAAACGATAATAGCTCGAAGACACTTAAATTGAATTCTTCTTAAAATTCATATTTGAATTGAATTGCTACTTGTCAAAAAGATTATATCTTTCTGTTCTCAACTTCCAATGGTTCATGCTGCTTAAGCCATTTAAAAAAAAAATATATTTATTGTGATCAACATGAAATCGTGAACTTAATTATAAAATGGCATTGATTTCCTAAAATTCTACTAGAGATCAAATGTATATTGAATATAAGGAAATGTAAGTTGTAAGAGATCAGTAAAATAAGAAAAAATGTATGTATATTGAATATTTAGAGCAAATGCATACATATATTACGTGTAAACATGTTTAAACCATAAGAAAACACATGTACATATATGTAAAGGGATTCAATACATATAAACATAACACATATTATAAGCAAAGAGGCAAATGTATGCATATATCATATAAGAAAATATATTTGTACATATCATAAAAGCAAAATGTAAATTAAAGATCATCAAATGTCGAATACTAAAGATCAAAAAATAAGCAAATGTATGTATATCATATAAGCAAGTGTAAGTTAGAGATCATCAAATATCAAATACTATTAAAGATCATCATATAATCAAATACACATGTGGTAAAGATCATAAATCTAGAATGCATGGCCTAATATTAATGTCTACTCCTAGACGAATGGCCATCTGAATGAGAACGGTCCTGCTCTGATGGATGTGCTGAGCCCTGCAAATAAAATTGTGTACAAGATGTGTGAAATACATATAATTTTATATTAAATAAATTTTATGAAAGTTATTTTTAAATGAACTTGTATTTTTAAATATCAATCTAGATCTTATGCATACATAAATATATTGCATGTACATATACACGCAGATTATATAAAAATGAAACCGCCACACCACCCATAGCAGATCTATCCACAGAGTCAACATCGACTATGCACACGATCCGACCAAGGCTAGGAGTGATATGAGGTATGTCCACTCCATAACAATATATATACACACATATATATCAACTTGCATGAATATCTAGTTAAAAACAAATTCTATAGATTATACATCTGATATTCTATTCAACGAATTCAAACGATCAAGCTTAATTTAATCAACATTTGAATCCATTTGATCTATCCCATGTCATGCCAGAAATGATGAATGTAGAGGACTATGAAGGTGAGATGGCATCGGTGATGATGAACCAAAACTAATCAACATATCAATAAAACCCATAGCTCTAGCAGCCTAATACCTAACCATAGGTGGATCCCGACAAGCGCACTAGTGCTCGGCCGAGAGTGATGGGACTCTCGAACTAACGAATTCTATGTCTCAAATGATCTCTAACATGCTCTATAATCGATCCCATTTTCTCCATGTAATGTGGCATATGCCTCCAAGAGGTCCTCAGCTAAACAATGTAGAGTCATGTGTGCCATATCTCCTATAAGTGCGTCAAGCTGTGTGGGAGTAAGGATGTTCACCGCTGTATAAGGATCCATGGTGGTCCATTGTGCTAAAAATGGTGTGGATTGAGAACCTCTAGACATCAAATACTGACCTACACGATTAGTAGATATCCTATTGGTGGTAGTTGCAATGTCACCTACAATGTCAATTGCTTCCTTTTGGGAAGCAACAACAACCTCATCTGCTATGGGGGATAGAGCTGGGGTGAGAGCAGGAGAGCTGTCACCAACCAATACCCTAAACATTGGGGGTGGTCTATCCGCTCGACGATAGGTGGGCCTATCAATCCTACCACTTAACCAAAGATATGGTGGAATGTCCAGAGTTAACTTTGAGGTCTAAAATGGACCCCAACATACAACTCAAGGAACAAAACACAAATGAACCCATCATTGTTTCAAGCAGAGACCATGTGTCATGAGAAATCGCAGGTAGATCAATGAGGCCATAGCAATGATCGACACATCTAGTGACTGCATCCCCTAACCTTACGTACATTTTGATAAAAAGGAAAACAAGTGTTTTTATCATTTCTTTGGTCACACTATCCTGTATTTTTTTAAGGGGAACATCACCATGTACTTCTTCCCGCATGTGGGAAAGAATAGCAGCTACTCTATCTAGGGAATATGCACTAGTATGTCCAAGTTCATCTCTTACTTTTTTTAACCTCTATAAAATTGACATGCAAACTTCTGAATATATCCCTGTGTTTGCACCATCTACTAATGAGTCTCTCAATTTTATCCTATAATACTAGCATTTGCAAACAAAGAATCGGGCATCGTGGAACATGATCCCATTTTGCATGTTATATATATATATATATATATATATATATATATATATATATATATATATATATATATATATATATATATATATATATATAGTACACCTAAAAAGCAATGAGATTCCCTTTGGTAAATAATATATCTAGATAAAGAGAATAAATATAAAATAGAACTCTTGTAATAATCCATCTACTCATCAATAATATTTTCATACCATTAACAATTTAAAAATAATTTGAAGACAACTATAATCTATAACATAGCATCCTTAAATGGTTCAAATTTTAAATGAAACAATGAAAGAAAGAATAAGAATACAAATATTAAAGTATAAAATCATTTGAAAATAATTGGGGATAAAAATATTTAATCTAATAGTTGTTAACATAAATGAACTTCAATTATATAGCCAAGAACATCAAAAAATTATAGATTGGAAAGCAAAATAAATATGTCATTACTTTGAATCAAATCTAATGCTCTTGACTTGGATTGCATACTTCAGCTATGTAAATAATTCCCCACATGAACCAATGAAACCTTCAATGTGTCTCCAAATTACATAAGAAGGGAGAACCTAAATGTGAAAAAGAAAAATAAATTCAAAATTCATCTTTTTGTAATGAGTTTGTTAAAATTTAAAAACATTCAAGAACCCCAAAATGGTTTGAAATTGATGAGCATAATAGAAATTTTTGAAGGCAAGAGGTCATCACAAACCATTTGGTTGTGGGCTTCAAAAATTTTCAATGAATGGTTTTCCAATAAGATGTATTAACCAAAATATTCCAAATTTTTATACAATTACTAAAGATGTACAAAATGAGACCTTTACTAAATAAATTTCAAAGATTCATGTAAACAAAAAGTTTGATCGAAATAATATTGTTGTTAAAGTTTTTTTTAATGCATTAAATTCCATTGTAAATAATAGTAAGGAAAAAAATAAAAGAGTTGCTCATAGACTAATAACATCATTAGTAACAAATTAAATAATTAAAAAGGCTCAATTATTAAGGTAAACTTGTCTTGAATTAAGCCTAAATCGTAAAGCATTATCAATTTAGTACTATCAATAAGATCATGATTAGAAAGTCCTATTGAAAATCATACTTAGGCTTTTAGCAGTAGGCTTCCATGAGTCAATAAGAAGCTAATTAATAGCACATACTAGGATGAAATTCAACACCTTGGACTAATTTAACTCTCTAGATTTTTATGAGGTTGAAACACATTTTTTACACTTACCCAGGGCCATGATTTTTATCAGCATTTAAGAGTTTATGATAGAAATACATCCATTATTGTTGAGTTAAAAGTAGGTTAAATATTATTTTTCTTAAAAATCACTTTTATATAAATGTAGTGCCTTTGGAGAACAAAAGCCCTTAGCATATGAATAAGTGATTGACATCGATGGCTATAAATTTCAAGGTGGAACATTCTCAATATAATCTCATAAAGGTGTTATAATATTAAAATGATTTCATTGTTTAGTTAGTTTTAATCAATGTTGTATGATTTATTAAACATTTTTTTAATATTTAAATGTAGGTGTTTTGGGGAGTAGCAGTGATAGATCTAGCCCATTGAGAAAGGATATAGGTAGAGAGGAGGAGTGACCTTGACAAGGATTGAGACATGATCACCTTAGGGTGGTAGATATGAGTGGAACATATCCATAGAGAAGGATAGGCGAAGAGGATAGATATAGAAAAATGTGATCAACACAGATTAAATAACAAATAAAGCATAAATCAAATACTTTAATAGTATAAAATGTAAAATGTAACCAAGCATTTGTGGGTTTGCATCCCACCAAGCATGTCAATTTGTAAGCATTGAATTTAAATAAATGAGACATTGAGGAAAATAAATGTAGACTTCAAATTGAATTAAAAAATCACCTCTAATAGAGTGAAAAGATGAATTACACAAAAAATGAACTAAAACTATAATGAAATACATATTGACAAATGGATATATCTTGCAAATGATAAAAAATTTATTTCCCAACTAGATAAAATATACTTGCTCAAAATTGAGACGATAAAATGATGGATTTGATCTCAATTTATAGATTTTTTTATATGATGGATAAATTGCTAGGATTTGATCATGTATCATGAGTTTTTAACCCAATTAAAATGTGGCTACTATTATTACCTAATTAACTAATTTATTTATTTAATGAAATTTCTTAATTATTTTGATCAATGAATTGATTGAATTATTTTCAATTTTTATCTAATTTGATTAAATACGTTAAATAATTTGATTGATATATAAACTAATTTATCATAATTTTCATTGAATTATCTAGGAATAATAGATTTACTTGGATTTAGTTTAATTTATTTCAATATTTGTGAGAGAATGATTCATTTAAATATTTGGTTAATTTATTCTACTCGAGTAACAATGGAGGCCGATTTGATCAATAGGAGAGCATTCATCCCATCCCAAAAGGGAGTACATTTAGAGTTTGGGACTTTTTTTTCAAAATGCTGAAGAAAATTTTCAAGATTGATTGCTGGCGTGTGGAGTTAGTAATTTGGGTGACCGTAGGTGACCAAATTCTATATGAAACTCTCTAGTTAATGTCTCTCTCTTAGGTAGTGTCTTTATTTTTGTTTAATGCTATGGATCTTCTTCAAAATTATGGTTTAGTTGCTTAGTTTGTAGTGGATTATGTTTTATAAGTTCTTTTTGGACCATTCCCTAAATAATGCCATTCAGGATGATGACTTACATAATGAAAAATATTTTGTTGGGTGTTTGCTTAGACACAAAGTTTTAAAGGAAAACTCTAGTTTCCTTTGTGTTTGAATTTCTTTGAAATGAACCTTGCAAGAGTGGGATGAATCTTTAGTGGAAAATACAATCAATGGACATAAAATAGAATTGGGCGCTCTATTGTATGGAGAAACAATGGAGGCACATAAGGAAATGTTGTTTCTCCTCACTCATGTCCCTCAACCTCTACTAGTTTTTGCTATATATATGTAATATATGGGCACTCAAAAAATATGTAATATATGTCTTCTTTTTAGGTTTTTTTTCATTTATGGTAGGTTTGCTTAATCAATTTTGTCTATATATGATTGCTACAATCCTATTTGATGGGTCTCTTGGTTTTGTCCCTACACCTTCATGATTTGTGGGTTGACATGCCCTTCTCTATTCTGTACTTTACTATGGAAATTTTTACAATAAATATTTTAATTAGTTTAGGCCTTGATCGTTTTAGGTCTGAAAAGAAAAATTAATTTGATTTTGATAAAGTGTAGGAATTAAGGTATCATGAATTTTGTTAATAAGTGGATGTTAGGTGTTTGGGTGGGGACCATGGTATGGATATTCAAGTGTATGTGAGATTTAGTGTCTACAAAATCCAAAGGTAAATCAAAATATTATAAACATCAAACTTTTTTTGGAAGGATAGTATAAAAACAAATCTAAACACAATATAAACATTGTAATCACAACCATACGTACTATATATATGAGATTGCATACAACCATGTGTAAAATTTATTCATATGTTGTTTATTAAGAAAAAATGTCATAAATTATATTTCTAGAAATAAAAAGGACTACAAATATGGAGGGAAAAAAATAAATAATCTCAACATAGCAAGGATTTTACAAAGTGATAGATAATTTTCTCAAAAGAAAAAGGATGTGTTGTGCACAAGACAACAAACCACTTTTTCATGTTTTTTGATGTCTAAATATTTACTTTCCATACATGTTTGTGAATACCACATAAATTGAGATGCACGATTATTTTAAAATCTTCACATGCATCTTAAAGTGGAAGAAAATGTAATGATAAAATTTGCATATCCATATTATTCCTATTGTATTTTTTGCCTCATTTTGAATATATATATATATATATATATATATATATATATATATATATATATATATATATATATATATATGGTGCAATATTGTGCAAAGTGGTAATAATTCCCCTAGAGTTTATGACCTATTATATAGACATAAATCAAACACTTGAACTCCATTTTTTCCTTACACACATCTTATCAAAGCATTTTTTTGACACATATTCACATATCCACATAGATCCACTTTTCCTAATGAATCTTATGTGTATGTCTAATGGTGGCATGTGGAAGGATAAATATGGCTATTGAAAACTTTACCATTATCTTGACAACTAATTATGGCTATATAATCATCTTATTGTAATGAACCTATGTTCATTCGATAGATATTAGTGAAGTTGAATTAGGAAGCATGGATTGTGCTTTATTATACACATTTTATGTTTAAAAATATGGGTCTAATTTTTGCGATATTGAAAGTCAATTAAATTTCTTCAATAGTATATCCAAGGTATAGGGATATATTAGTGGTAGGAGTAGTGTAGGATAAAAAGGAGAATGTATAAAGAGGGGAAGGTCTAGAAAGGTAATGACATGGTAATGGAAGGAGAAGTTACACTATAAGGTTAGATTTTCATAAGATAAGGAGGAATGGTATGAAGAACATATCTGTATAGGATAGTGCTAGTAGTAACAGTGGTGTGAACATATATAAAAGGATGGGAGATAAGAAAAATACTAGTGGAGAGAAAGGTGGTAGGACATGGGTGGTGGATCCCATGGAAGTGGTAACTATAGCATGATAGGAGGAATCATTATAAGAGGATGAAGGGTAGATGGATGCATAGAGGGTACAACATTATTAAAATCCATTAGAGTGGTAATATTATGAATCTAGTATTAATTCCCTAAGGATAGCCACCTAATACATTATATAAATTACTAGCCAACGAGTGAGGATATTTAGGGTGGAGAGGTGAATCAATACGTAATTATCAATTTAGGAAAATATCTTGTTTACCAACATATGTATCTAAATCATAGTCTCAAGTGATCATTATTTTTCATCTTCTTTAATGTGGCTCTTTATATGGTTGTCATTAGCTATTATATGAAAAAATGATTCAATTGTCATTTTATTTGCTAGTCATATTAGAGTTAAGATGAAAACTCCATAAAACAATATTTTAAAGGATATTAATTTAACTAGATAAAAGATCAAGGAAAACACTCGCAAACATGCAATATACCCCAATTTCTTAGACAATTCACATTTCCTAATAATGTGTGCAACTAAAAACTAACAACATGTAATGAATGGATGTAGGTGATAATAATTAAATAATCCTAATTGAACTAGGGTTGTCCTTTTTATATATTTAAAAAGTTGTAAGAGCATTGTATGAAATTGTAAGATGGGAATTACTTATGAAATGTTATATGACACATAAGAGAATAAAAAATGGGGATTACACTAGAATATTGATTAGAATTATGAAAATCATCAAGATCATCTTAAATAATGGGTTTGAATATGTCAAAAATGGAGTGTCGGTTATGAGGAGGAGGATTTGAATTTTTTTGACAAGATGTAAAGCATTTGCTAAATACATCCTATAAACCAAGTCAAGGAATATGATGTTGAAATTTGTGCCAAATTTGGTGCCATTTTTAGGTCATTATTTTGGCTCATGGCTTTGGTTAAACCACACTTTCTTTATGGTTTAAATTTTTTCTATTTATGGGTGCTTGAGATGGAGAAAGCATAATGATTTTGTAGGTATCATCATGCTACTAGAAATTACTCCATATTCACATGTTTAAATGATACTACTATAAGGGTATGCACATGAATATTTTATTGTAAATGATATTATTATCAAATAATATAATTGGTTCATGTTTTTGGTTGTGAGATTTTTCTTCCAAGAGGATTTTCCCATGTACATAATTATGTTATAAATTTATAATTTATACATTTTTCTTGTAACTAAAATTAAATCTATTTATCCATAGCTTTGATTGTTGAAATGGGAAGGCATATTTCATTTACACAAGACAAAAATGTATGCAAAATGGGGAAGCAAAATACTGTATGTTGAAAACGCTTTAAAAACTTTCAAACAAATGCAATTTGAATTCAACAAATTTGAAAAAAATTGCATTTAGGGTTTCAAAATTAAACAAATAGATGCATTTTGAACTCTAAAAAAATTGAATTTTAAATACCTAGTGCTCGATAGTGCTCGATATGCAAACTAGAATGATGAACTTTGGAGAGACAAACTTAAATTTTCTTTCGCCAAAAAGAAAAACCTTTGTTTGGTCGTCGTCACGCTCTCGTTTCACCGCACACACTAGGGAAAGTGACTGGTAAAATTAGAAAGTAAAAGTGATAGTTGAAAATGAAAGATTTTTTGGTTTTTGTCATATTTAAGGGGTTCGGTCGAACCCATGTTCGACCGAACCTATTTAAATATGATTTTTTTATTTAGGTTTTCTTGGTTTGGTCGAACCATGGGTTCAGCCGAACCCCTTGTGAGGTTCGGTTGAACCATTGGGTTCGGCTGAACCCATTGAATATGGTGAAAAGAAAAAATGTGAAATTTCCTTCCTCTTATAAATTGTAAACCACTATTCTAAAGCCACCCATTAGCATGTGTCTAGAGGTAGATGGTCTTGTATAGGAGTTCCTTGTTACTATCTCCTAGCATGGGGGGTGAGCCTTCGGGTATCACATGGTTGGGTGGAACGTGCACCTTAACCGTTGGGTCGTCTCCTTGTTTGTGTGGATAAGATTTCCTATTGGAGAGCTCGTGGGATTCAATTTTCATTTTTTTCTTTATTTGTTTCAGTTGGAAACTTGTAATTTATTACCCCTCACTGTTATTGAGGTGGAAGTTGTAATTTATAACCATGCTTATTGGATTTATCTCATTCATGGATTGAGTGTTGTAATCTTATTGTAAATTTATTGTTATTTGAAATCATGTGGTATTTCTTATTCTTGATGTAATTCATCATATATGGAATGTATGTGTTCTTAATTCTTTAAGTAATTAAATGTTATGTTTTCAATTCATGTTTCTTGTTTGGGTTTTAAAGTAACCTCAGTCTCGTAACCTTAAAGGTTGTTGCAATGTGTAGTGAACTTGCATGTTATTTGTACTTAATCAAAAAAAAAATAGTACGTTTGAGTAGTTAATTGCAACTTCCTCTAGGGTTGTGTGGCGGGGCGTTACATAAAGCTTATGTTAGTTATAGTCTATACATTTAACCATTTAATAAACATTATATACAAATAGACTTGTATTTATATTTATAAATATATATTTATAATTTTAGACTCCATAAAATACAAATAATTTTAATTAAAAAATGTAACATAAACTAGTATAGATATAAGAGTTTGTTGCTTCTTAATTAAACATAAATATAAGAGGGGAGGGGAATATTGCAAAAGAATCAATATGTTTTCTTAATAGAAGAAATTTAGGGGAAAATATAATATAGAAAGAAAATATCAGTAATGAATAAACTAGAAAAAAATATTGCAATTAATCAAAATTAGAAAATACCACCATTCATTACCACCATTCATTTAAAAGAAAATTACAACAACAAAAATCAAGTGTAATATAATGTTGAAAATATTAAGGAAATTTAAGAATTTTTCATTCATTTGAATTTTTTATTAATAAAAAAAGTAAGAGTTAAAATTAATATAATAATACAAATTTTGAAAAATAAAAAATAATTTTACAACAAGAAATTAATAAATTTTATAAATACTAATCTTCACATTACAATAATACACTACCTTATAAACTTAATAGATAATTAAATAGACTCTACCATTTTTCCAATATTAATCTTCACAATATAATATAAATTTACAATGTAAAATTAATATAAATTTGACATTAAAATTTTTAACAAATACAAGAAAATACAAGAGGAAGAATATTATAAGAATATTGTTAATTATTATTTAAATAATGAGATTATAATATAGAGATATTAAGTTAAAAAACCCTAAAAGATCTTATATATGTATTGTTAACATACAATAATAGACTCAAAAAAAAAAGAAAAAAAAGAAGGGATGAATAGAGATAAGATGAAAATAAATATGAAACAATTTTCATTTGCAAAATAGAAAAGTGTTATAAATTAGTGAAATAGATAGAATAAAAAATGATTAAACATGGAATTGTTTTTATGTGAAAATATAATAAAGTATATTACATTAATAAAAATATTGTTTAATTAAAAAAGATAGATGTGTAAAAATAATGGTAAAATTCATATATTTATTTATGGAACATAAAAAGAGT
>VDFB02282236.1:35903-70212 GCA_007258455.2 Sequoia sempervirens | reverse complement strand
ACACAATTGTCCAATTCTATCATGCATTTGTTACTTCTATGTGATGTAATTGTTGCTTTTTGTATCACGTATATAGATTTCTCCAATGCATTTGTCTGCACCGATAAGTTAGGTTTTATTCTTGAGGATCTAAATTTCACACCTAATTACCTCAATCACCTGACGAAAAGACCTGAGACTTGTTAGATTAGTATTTCAATTTTCATATTCCCCATCTTGCTTAGCTTAATCGTACCTTTAGACTAAGGTTTTTCATTCCACATCATACCCATCAATATTTTCATTTTCAACAAAAGGATACTTGACAAATTATGATAGAACAAGGTGATCAAAGAAAATATCTAGACCTAAAAAGGAAAAACCTTGGGGCGAACTTTGATAAAATTCAAACCTAAACTATACTTATGAGTTATAGGTCCTACTATTGGTGGGATAAGAAGAGAGTAATGAGGTCAAGAAATCCAAATGATAACTATGGTCTAGTCAAAATCTATTTTTTTCTTGGTTTTAAAAATGAAAAGGTTGATGACTATGATGTTGGATGGCCAATTTTAACTAGACCATATTTATCATTTGGAATTCTTGACCTCATCACTCTCTCATTATCCCATCAACAATACGACCTATAACTCATAAGTCTAGTTTAGGTTTGACTTTTATCAAACATTACCCCAATCTTTGTCCTTTTGATATCTACCTATTTCTGATCACCTTGGTCTATCATAATTTTCCAAATATACTTTCAAAATTAGAAAAATACAAAAATAGAGCATAAAATTCATTTGCAACCATCCTTTAAAAATCAAAAATCCAAAAAATACAATGTAAGTTCATACACATTTTGCATCCTTCATGTTGGTTTGTTTTTTACACTGTAACTAGGTTGGTCTTCTAATCTACCTATGGAATTGCCAATTCCAATCAAAGGCAGCTCGAAGGACCTGGACCAACTGACGAGGAATTTGAAAAATCCTCCTACACTTTGGGCTCTGCAAGACCCGAGAGGGTGATCCATTAATGTGTTTAAAACCTCTGCACCAATATCATAAACAACATTAACATATAACAAATAATCCCATTGAATAGCTCAACACAATAGGATAATATCGAATAAAATTGGCTGTTCACTGATAATATCAACTATGTGGAGCATGAGATAACTACAACACAATCCATAGTAAAATATAGTCATTGATTTTTAATTTGTAGCAAGCTCTAGGCAAAGAAAAACAATTATTGAACTACACGAATAAGTACAACTTAGATCAGTGCCATATATCCATTGCAAGAGTCAAATTCATAAGCATCTAAAGGTTTATGACATATTTAATAGATAACATATAAGATCCCTGACAATATTGCATTACAATTTCATCAATATGCATTCTAACCAAATACTACTTATCAAATCCTTATACAGAACATATCTGTCTATAATCCCATTCAAGCATTTTAATTAATTCCTTGAATTAAAGCTAAAATAAGGATCACACACACCACAATAGTGAGATGAATGAAACAACCCTTAGTAATCTTATTCAAAATTCAGATATGCATGTACAAAGGGGAGATGGAAGTTTGAATCTACTACCAACTCAAATGCTAGTACTATTATACAATATTAAATCCCTATGAATTTAAACCATATTTACAGAATGAGAGACCTAGAACCTAAATTCTTGCATTTCTCTCTAAACTATTAGAATCTATACTTTCTACCACTTCACCTAGATACTCACCAAAATGGCCTAAATTTGCTAAACTGTGACTGCCTCCAAATCCTTCTTATAGAAAATGAAGGAGCAAACAAGCATCGGGCCAGAAAGTACACATGTCACCAGCCAGTTGGCACACCTGGTGATATTCTAAAAATTGTTACAACAGCCATCACCTTGGAGAATATTCTTGTTCATCATGCCAATTGAGAAAAGTCAACGCAACAACAAAAAACCACAAGAAACCCGCACCGAGAATGCCATCAAAGCAAAATTGGAAACCATTGTAACCACAACATCCAATTTACCACCTATTAGTAGTCCATTCTTTATTCTCGGGCCAAATATTTAGCTACTCCATTTCTGGTATCTTCATCAACAAATTAGTCAGTACCACGGCCTCATTAACTCCGCATTATAGTTAAAAAGTGATTTTACCACTACCTCATTTGCATCCCTTTCGTATCATCACCAATCTTATCCATACAACTCACCAAAATCATAACTGAAATGCCAAATTAATTTAATTCTACCACCATTAACTCACTTCTGCTTGATCTTACATCATGGAGGATCCGGATTTCCTTCCCCTGCTTCATCAGCTTATATCAGCAAAAAATGTGTCCTTAATCATTGAAATTTTCACCAACTCACAGAATCTTCCTACTCAAATTATCTCGTAGGGTCTGAAAACCCTGCAATGACTTAACTAATACTTGAGTAGGATTTAATGATTGGGGCCTATTATTTGTGTCAAACCTTGAGGCCTTATACATGACATCCAATCACTGGCCCTAGGGATCCACTTTTCAATCAATGGTATCACTACCTCCTGATCCCTATCAATATTCTTTATTGCATCTAACGACAAAGAATATAAAGAATGTATAGATAGCAATTTATTATCAACCTTTTCATTTAAAATGCCTCAAGATGTAGTAACAATCTCCTTTTTTCTTTGAAAGAGATCCTCCTCACACTCTTACCTTTTAATGCATGCATCCATCAATTCCTTTTTCTAAGAGCTGCTTCTTTGTGGTGGATCTCTAACAGAAAGCACTCCTATTTCTTCTCATCAATTTGTTCTAAAGGAGGGGTGAGGGAAAGATCGACTCAGGGAGATCTTGGTGTGAAACAATTGAGAAGCAGGAGGCATTGACCCCAAGTGGAAGTGTAACATTGGTCCCCTGAGCACTTTGATGTCTCCCTCTAATTTGTTTATAATTCTTAAACTCATTTCCACATCAGCTTCCTGTAAACTCAACATTCTTTTTTGCTGCATCTTAATGTATTCCCTCAACTGCAAGGTCACTATAATTTTATCCAATAGGCTCTTTTCAAATTTCCTCCTTTCAAAGAAATTTTTTAGGACAATTTCGTACAAATATCTCATAGTAAAATAGTGGCCTTGGTGGTTATAGTCTCCGCTCTCTTTATTATTAATCGTCCTCTAAAATTTGAATTAATATCTATAACATTTGGCTTTCTTCCTTGAGGGGCCAATTCCCAAATTGCCAAAGTTTCATATTCCTCACTGAAGGTAGAATCTTGCAATGTTGCCTTGAATTCTTCTTCAGAGTCTTGCAAAAGATGCTTGGACTTTAAAATAGCATTAAATGCTACAACATCTGCAATGTCCCATTCAGGCAGAATCAATACTCTAGCCCAACTCACCAATTTTCTTCCTTCTTCAGGAGTGATGTTCTTGAATTCTTCCACTAATTCAGCTTTTACTTCATCATCATTCTCCTGGTCTGACCTGTCAAGTCTTAGTTCTCTTCTCTTCTTACACTTATCTTGATATTCTTCAAATTTCATCCTCCATACCAATTGCAAGAATACAAGATTTTTTAAAAATGTATTGTCATCTAGAAACTCCTTGCATGCTTCCATTCTTGCATCTTGTACACTTTTTCCTTTCGTATCTAAATAAGATAAAATCAATTCAGTTGGCCTAGGAGGGGAAGGCATACCAACCTGCATGCCATGATCAATAACAACAATTTCATCCAACAAATTCTCCTATGGTTGATCAATTATTTTCCTTTTAGGGGTTGGCTCAGATGGTGGTGATGGGGGACTATCTTTTGGTGATGATTCTAAATAAATGATCTTGATTGCCCCAGACACTTTGAATTTTGGACTTGGTTGTGAAGGAAACTTCATTATTTTCTTTCCTTTTCTCTCCACTTCTTCTTCATCACTATTGTTATCCTTTTTCCTCCTATAAATGGGCCACTTTTCTATAGGCTGGTATGCTGGCCTTATTTCAATTAGCCTGGCACCTTGTTCCTGTACACCCAGACTTAGTTCTAAATTTATCTTTTTGGTCCTCAATGTGCCCATAATTTTCTTGAAGTTCTCCATTAGAAAGTCGATTTGCTTATGGTATGTATTGAACTCCAATAATAGATTATACTTTGGATCCATTTTATGCACAATATCTAATAGCTTATCATAAGCTATCCATTTCTCCTTATTCAACTCTTGCCTATTTAGGTCAAATTCATTTCTAATCAGGTCCTCATGAAAATTGAACTCATGTACAAACTTTCCAGCCTTTATTCTTTATCTGAAAAGAGCAAAGAAACCCTTAGGATCATGTTGCCGCTTTGGGCCACACCTCAGATGGTAATCATCAAAGAATTTCTCAAAATGCACCCAACCTCCTTGTGAAAAGGAAAAATCAGATACCACTGTATAATTAGGGAAAAATGTTCCCTTACCCCTTCCAGTGAGGTTGTCTTCATGGATACAACCTATTTTCCACATAATCCTGCAAACCCCACTCAAGTAGGTGCACACATGGCGTGAGCAGAGGGGCCCCCTGTTCCTGTGGTGAGTACTTCCTCAAGTCAGCAGCCGACCGGTATGGGATAATGTCACCCTAGTTATGGCAGACTTTTAATTCTGGCATCCTCCCCTTTGGCCTGAGGAAATCATGTAATTCCTCAGGGATTCTAGGTACATTCACCATCAATCTAGCCCTTAATCTAGAAGCAAAAAAATTATCAAATTGCACATAACTGGTACTTTGCTTATTGCAAGATAAATCTGCAGCCCATATCTATACTGAAAATCTTTCTCCATCAACCGATTGCCTTAATTTCATCTTTTCAAAGAAGAAATCAACATTCTTGAAAAAGAACATATGCATCAGCATAGAATACCAAAAGAATTGAGTGCTGGTATCATTTTTCTGCAACTTTGACAACCCTTCATGTATCCTCTCAGCCAAGAAAGAAACAATCATATGTCACAGAGAAGTTAGGGCGTTGTATTTGCACCCCCATGAACATGTATGCAATGGGCATCACCGCACCAAGACTGAAACCAAAAATTTGACATAATGAATGGAAAGTGGCCAAGAAATGATTTGTAAAACAGTTTAATCTGAAAGGTTCTTGGTCACTGGGGCTGATATGAAATATTGAACCTCTTGCCCTAGCCAAATGAGGTGGAAGCAACTTAGCTATAAAAAAAGACTTCAAGTTTGCATATTCATGCTTCATTTCCTCAAGATTGATAGGAACCAAGTCTTCACTTGGTTCACTCAAGTCAAAAATATGTTGGACTTATTCTCTGTTAATACTCAGTAGAACCCTTCCATCATTATCCCTGATCACCCGTGTGACAGGGCCATATCTTGCAACCACTTCCCTAAGCAAGTCTACATCAGGGAGCACATTTTTTACCACCAACTTCCCCATATTATACATCCATCCGTTTGAAAAGGGGTGAGGAAAATTCCTCTGTCCATACCACAATCTGAACATTTCCAAACCTGTGAGGGGAACCCTAGCATCGACTATGTTGGAGCAATTATATACTAACCCTTCTCCCAGGATTTTCCCTCGCATTAGAACCAATCCCTTCTTCCTATCATTCGTTGACAAGGGCAATTGATCTAGGAAATCATCGTATAGGTTTCTTCTTAAATAGTCAGCTTGGCCAGAATGTTGCTTGGGTGGTGCCATCTTGGACAAACTAGGGCCTCTTTACAACGTTACACTTCAAATAGCTAGGACTAACCAGAGATAGGAAATTACAAAATAAAACACTGCAATTTATTACAACCATAATTAAACTATAGTCCTAACATGTTTATCAACAAGCTTAATGACAAGCACAATAAATATTTTCCCAAATTCAAGTGTAGAATGACCGGAAGACACATAAATTAACTCACGGCTTTGTTCACAGAAATCCCAAATTCTGGCCGCAAAGATTCACAACTTCGCTTTCGGCTCTGAAACTGCTCCAAAAAATACTTGAATGCCTAGTGATACAAATAAAACAAGAGGATTGATTTTATTTTGATCAAATCATGCCAGTAAATGTCTCATCTGCCATTAAAGCTCACTTGTGCACTGCACGAATGGCTCCAACCATATTTTATGCAGATTTAAATTTTAGTCGTCGATCCTTCAGTTTGATCAAATCATCTAACAACTACCTTCAAAACAAGCTGACATAATTGCCAACATGGCAATAAGGGGCCCACCATACCATACACTACCAAGGAAGTCCACGTGGTGGTTACCCGTGATATCACAATCATTAAAAATCCTATAACTTTGGATCACGTGATGGCAGGCTACCGTAGATCTTGAGCATCAGTGATCTTGTTCCTTCAACACAGTCGCCAGCCTTATCATTAACCATCGAGCAGATTTTTTGTCAAGATTATAACATATCCATTGATTTAAAACATGTGCATCTCAAGAACACTTTAGTAATCCACCTTTTAATGTATTAAGGCTGGACAATATTTCCTTTATTCTTTCAGCTTCATCAGATGAGACACGTGGCGCCCGCCCGTGATATCGCGATTAGTAAAAACCTTGTAACTTTCGATCACGCGATGGCAGGAACCATTGAGATCTAATGATAATTGATCAATAGTCAACCAAACTTACCTCCTTCGACCATGCCAAAAAGGACACATGTCGCTCGCCCGTGATATAGCGATCAACCAAAGCAGTGTGGTGGGGTCATCGTGGGATGGCGGGCAACGACTAAGATCAAATGATAGTTGATCAACAGTCGCGTGAATTTTATCCTTCTTCAAAACAAAAAAATTATTAAAAGGACAAGGGGACATCACTAGGCAGATTGTAAACAATGACATAAGTTGTTTTTAAACGATGGAACACGGGGCCAACCAAGACTTAGGAAATAAAACCTTGCAGAAGAAATAAAATATTAAGATCAAAGGGACCTAGCCTAGATGGAACAATAGGACATAAGTTATTTTAAAACCCTTCAATAAGTAACAACGAAATAGATCCCAACCAAGGCATAAAATAAAAACAAGGATTTTACATGCAAACAAAGCTCAAACCCCAACTCTCAGAAATTTCCAACACCATGAAAGACCAGTGACATAAGGTAGGGCACGAGTGAAACACAAGGAGCAAAAATTTGAAGTTCCATCAGTGGCTCCAGTTGGGGAAGTTCATTCCACTAGAATGAAGTGAGAATTCAGAATCTTAGGAAGAGCAGACCAAGATGTAGAGATGAACAAAAAGGGATTGTTCAGATAGAACAACCCAAACTATGTACAAAATATACAAACCTAAACTACTGTTCATGGAAAAGAAAACTTCAAGTGAAGTATAACTTCAAGAACTATCCATGAACTAGCAGTTCAAGAATATCCCCTTTCATATCTTGGAGGAAGTAGGAATCTTCACCCCACTTACCATTAATAAAAATTGGACCCAACCAGATTGCATCAAATTTCCCATGTTTCCCTTTATCTTCCAGTCTGGCATTCCACATTAAAACCAAATCTCCATCTTTGAAATTCCTTGCAGTTGCCCTCTTGTCATACAGATTCTTTACTTGCAACTGAAATTTTTCATTTCTCTTTTGAGGTTCCCTCCTGGTTTCATCTAATTCTATTAGAGCTTCCACTCTCAATTGCATCTCATCATCAATTTCGTTATCATACATCTAGACAAACTTATACATTTCCATTAAGTTGTTTTGGGGAAACCTGGAATTTATCCCATAAACCAATTCAAATGGGGCACAACCTATTTCCTTCTTCATAGTTACCCTATTTTCCCAGACTGCTAATCTCAGCTTAGAATCCCAAGCCCTTTTATTCTGATCCAGGATTCTTTTAATGATCTTCATCAAGATTTTATTGCTTGATTCTTCCTGTCCATTCACCTGTGGGTGATATGGTGATGAATAAGAAATTTGGATGCCATGCTTCTCACAAAATTCTATGTATTCCTCAAATCTAAAACACATTGCATTGTCTGACACAATCCTTTTTGGACATCCAAATCTAGTCAATATGTTGCTCATCAGGAAGTCAATTACCACTTTACTAGTGGCTTTCTTTGTTGGAATTGCTTCCACCCACTTGGTGAAATAATCAATGGCCACCAATATCCATGAGTGACCTCCACTAGATTTACATGCTATTTCTCCTACAAAATCAATACCCCACTATTGGAATGGAGCTTGTACTATAACTGGTTTTAGAGGCAAGTTACCAGAAACTTTAACTTACTAGAGAAACGTTGACAAGCATCACATGTCTTCACTAGTTGGTGTGCATCCTTAAAAAATGTAGGCCACCAAAATCCAGCCCTCATTATCTTATGTGTGGTTGTTTGAGCCATATAATTTCCTCCACAAACTCCACCATGCATCTCACTTAGAAGTTCTTGTGCTTGATCTTGGTCAACACACTTCAAAATGACACCTTGTCCATTTCTCCACCAGATCTTTCCATCTATGATAACATATTTGATAGCATGTAACTTCAATGTTCTTTTCTCATTTTCACTCAAGTTGTCAGGACATTTCATTTTTTGCAAATAATATATCACATCTCCATACCATTCAGAATGCTCCATATCACATATGTATGATCTATTTTCATCTTCTAGCAAATTTATCTAATTTTCTTCTAGATTACTTTGGGCCATGAGCTTGGCCAATCCTTGTCCTCTCACCAGTTTGGTAATTTGGACCTCAATATTGAATTCTTGGATCCTATTTATCCACCTACACCTTCCTGACACTTCCTGCTATGTGAAAATGTCCTTAACAACAACACTAGGCACATATGCAATTATAGTAGCTCCCATCAAATAAGGCCTAAAATCTTTTACTGCTTTTACCAACGCATATGCCTATTTTTCATTTATATCATACTTAAGCTCTTCAGCTTGTAGAGATTTGCTGAAAAAGGCTATAGGTTGTTCAAAACCTTCTGCATTCTTTTGCAACAACACAACTGCAATTGTGTGGAAAGAAGCAAATGAAAAAATCTATAAAGGTTTGGAAAAATCAGGGGTTCTTAACACATGAGCCTCCTTTATTGCTTGCTTAATGGCTTGGAAGTCCTGCACATACTCCTTATCCCATTCAACTTTGGCTCCTTTCTTGAGCATTTTGGAAATAGGGCGAACTATCTTAGCAAAATTTGTCACAAACCTCCTTAAGAAATTTATTTGTCCAAAGAAAGATTATATTCCTTTGACACTTCGGGGTTGTGGAACTTTATCAATTGCAATTACCCTCTCTGGATCAATTTTTACTCCATCCTTGGAAACTATATGTCCCAATAATTTTCCTTCTAGTACTCCAAACACACATTTCTTTGGGTTCAAAGAAATACCATACTCCAAGGCTCTAATGAATATATTCTCTAGATGCTCACAATGCTCCTCTTCCTTTTTAGAATATGTTGTCAAGTCATCTTGGTAGATCACCAAAAACAAGTTAATGAAATATGAGAATGCCACATCCATTGCTCTTTGAAAAGTGGCCCCTGCATTTGTTAGACCAAATGGCATTCTTACATAAACATATGTTCCCCATGGTGTAGTGAAAGTCATCTTAAACTGCTTAGACTCTTTGACCATGCACTGGTTGTAACTAGAGAAACCATCCATCATAGACATCAATTCACAACCTGTCACCCTTTGCAACATGGCTTCCATGTTAGGTAACAGATAATTGTCTTTTAATGAAGACACATTCAAATTTATGAAATCTACACATAACTTGATGTCTCCATTTTTCTTCCTTATTGGTACCAAGTTTGATACCCAGGATGAATGTATGATTGGCTTGATGATCCCTGCATCCCTTAGTTTCATTAATTCTTCTTGCATTTTGGGGGCCAAGGTGGGATTAATAGGCCTTTGCTTTTGTCTGAACAACTTGGCATCATCACACAAAGGAATCTCATGTTGGAAAAGATCCTCCCTATATGCCTTAAGGTCATCATAGGACCATGTAAACACATGCCTAAACTTCCTTAATAAGTCAATTAGCATCCTTCTCACCTTTGGTGACATTTTCTTTCCAATATACACCTTCTTTGGGGATGCTTTGGTTCCAAGATTTATCTCTTCCAAGTCATCAGGATGAGAAACATTATGATTAGCCTTTGTCTTATCTTGATTATCAAACACTCTTTCGAGTACAACTAGACCCTTGGGAATTGTGTTTGTATTTAACTGAATGACCTCATTTCCAAATTAGTATCCTTACCATCAACATTTTCAACAAAAGCTCCAAAGTCAATTTCTTGATTCTCATATTCACCCACACAATTCAAAAACCTTAATATATCATCATCATTATCAAAAAATTTCCAATTTTTTATGTTATCAGGGATAGATGGCCTGGTTTGCACCTCAACCTTTGAAATTCCAGCATAAGTCATATCATCTAGTTTTAATGCAATGTTGGCTAATAGGTCTGCCACTTTGTTTTGACCTCTCTCCATCCATCCTATGCCAAATGCATCAAAGCTCTCCAATTCATCCCAAACAACATTCCTATATTGTTTCAACCTCTTGTTCTTTGATACATACTTGGATCTAACTTGAGAGACCACAAGCTCAAAATCCCCAATTGCCTTGGGCTTCTTGATCCCATGTTTTTCAGCCAATCTCAACCCCAATAACAAGGCTTCATACTCTACCACATTATTTGTGCATTCAAATAACAAAGTAAAAGAGAACCAGAATGTCTTTCCACTCAGTGATCGTAACAAAACACTTGTACCAGAGCCTTCCTTTGAACTTGCACCATAAAAATACATAGTCCACAAGTCATCAGATTCTGACAATTGTTTTATTTCTATATCAATCAATGCAGTAGGCTCATCACAATTGCTAGAAAATTCCTCAACCCTGAACTCATCTATACCACTATCAATAAAACATGTCAAATTTTCAATCGGGCCATGCTCAATCATATGAGGTACTTTTGATTCTCTTTCAATTTTGACATCCTTACCATCAATGGAGAAAGTAGCAAATGAAAAATCACATTGCATGTTACCCCCCATTGATGCACTCCATTTTCTTGACAAGAGCATTCCAAAATGAGGTGGGATGTCTGCAACTAATACGGTCATGACTAAATCCTTGTCAGGGTACTAAGTCAATTTATAAGGCAATGCTCTGATAGTTCCAATAACTGGCACTTCTCTTGAATCCATAGCATAACATTTACCTTGAGTAGTATCTACTATCAAGACCATTGCCTCCATTATTTTGACTGGCATAACATTATTTGATGCCCCTGAATCTATCATACAATTCCTTAAAGTTTTTCCATTTATAACCGCACTTAAGAAGAAAGGGGTTATATTTTCAAGGCACATGTTAATAGAATTTCCTAAATACATAGGGGGAATTTGTGACACAATTCCCTCCACTTCCTTTTCTTTTTCTTCATCCTTTGCTTCTTTACCACTTCCTTGTTTAGTCTTATTACCAACAACATCTGTGATCAAGGCTATTTTCTTCTCTTTGTGTTCATTTATTCTCATCATTTCTAGCAAAGGTACAGTTACTTTAACCTGAGAAAGAACATGAAACATATCCATAGGTGTATGTTTAGGAAAATTAGACATCATACCTTCATCATTTTCCTTTTTCTCTTGTTGATTACTTCCTCCTAGCTTCTTTTTCTTCTTATCCTCTGCAACAGGTTCAACTACCTTTGTAATCACCTTTGTCTTCACCAATGATGCAGTTACATCTTCCTGAGGCTTTGGGGTCTCGTTCTTTTTTTCCCAAACCTTATCACTCTTAACTACTTTGAATTTCACAACATCCTTTTTTTTGTCAATCTTAACACCTTTGTTTTTATCCTTTTTCTCTTTAATAAACAAGCCAACATGTTTACCCTGCTCGCCACCCATAGTTCTATTTCTCAATTGAAGTGAACTTCTCATTTGACTAGCCATTTCTTCATTGAATCTTGCAATCTCTTCTTCTGACGGTCTCCTTAAGGACACTGAATCTTCAGCCTGTTCCATAGTGCAAGCATTATGATCAAAATCACCTTCCTCATCAGAGAAGATCTATTGATGATACATCTCATATCTCTGCCTTTGATTATGTACATCAACTTCCTGTATTTCATCATCAGAAGAACATTCTGCCTCATCAATGTATGATCTAGCCATACAAACATCTACATCATCCTGCTCATATTCTGATGTTTGATCATGAACATCCTCTTCTACTTCCTCAGCAACAAGCAACTAAGCAACACCATAGTAATTTTGATCATGTGGATGTTCACACACTTCACACCATGGTCTATCTGCTACTAGATTCACTGAATGTTTCTACAAGGGGTCTGGTGTATGCTAATCATTTTTAAGCTTCTGGTTAGGAAATATTGGTTTTCCATCTTTCCAATTTGTATTGTAAGGATAATTTTGCAATCTGGGCGGCCTATCATTTTTATTATAGGACTGCCTTTCATTTCCTATACCCTTCTCTTGGTTAGCAATAGTTTGCTTTATGTCTTTCAAAGTACTGTAAACCTTTTCCCACTTTTCATCATCTTTAGGCTTTGCAGCTAGAACCTTCTCGTTCTTATTCTTAGGAATTTTTAAAAGTGTAGGTTCTTCTCTCGTACCATATTTCCTAGAAGTTCTTCTATTACTTTCAATATTTATAGCCCCCTAAATGCATCCCTCATAGTCCAAGGGTCTTTATCTCTAAGGAGATATGCCATTTTAGCATCAAAAGCATTGAAATATGTAGTTAAACAAACATTTTCATCAAGCCTCAAAACTTGAAACAACTTATACATTGCTTTCTGAAATCTTAAATTAAACTCTGTCACAGGCTCATTCAATGACTTCTTGATGTTATTAAACTCATTTAACATGAAACTAGCATTAGTTTTATCACCATATTGCTCCTTGAAACACTTTTCAAACTCATCCCATGAACCAATACTAGCATTAGCTAGACCTCTATACTAATCCCTTACATCCTCTACCAGAGATTGTACAAACAATTTCATTACAACATCCTCATGTTCTACCTCATAATCATTTAGCATATCCATGAAAGCTTTTAAGTGTTCCTCTGCTGTCACAACATTATTGCCGGAAAACTTACTCATCTTTTCTCTCAAGTCAGCAAGGATGGGATTTGGATAACCAGGAATGCCACCAAAGAACAATGGCCTATACCTTTCCAACTGTATAGGTCATCGTTGAAATAATCCTTCACTCATCTGAGAATCAACAGTAGACCCTACATTTTGTACTCTAGGACCATCCTAATTTGGATTTACAAACCTAGTTGCATGAATCTTCGGGCCAAAATTATTTGTGGTGGGATTTGGAGTAATCTTAGGATTATTATTTAAGGCATCCTGGTGATTTGATGAGGTTGTAGCTTGTGTAACCTCATATGTGCTTGACATCTTTAGGAATCTTATTTTCCTCTTCATTTATGCATTTGCAGCCTCAATTTTTGTTCTCTCCAACTCTTCTGCCAGAGCTTCACTCTCTTTTAGCCTTTTCTAAGGTAGATTCTATTTGAAATGACACATGTGGCTGGAGATCTTGTTTAGTGGAATGGGGAGTCACCTTCTCATTTATTTTAATCCCCTCAACCTTTTTCTTTCCTTTGTCCAAGGTAGGCTTAAGGTTTGTATTACTCGGTTGAGACTTAACATGATTTGAGGGCTTTGGGTTAGTAGGTTTGGATTGGACATCAATGTGGCCTACTGGGTTTTCTTTAGACACATGCTTTGTTTCCTTATTAACAATCTTCTGTACAACCGAGTCCTCAACACCCGATTTAGGTTCTTCTTTATTTAGGAACTTCATTGTTGCCAACTATCTCGTCAACCTATCCCTTTCAATCACAACATTCCTCAACTCTGCTTCCCTTTCTTTTTCTCTTTTCACCCTGAGCTCAGCTTGCTCTTGGATTCCCACTTCAAGGAATTAATGTATCCAAAAACATCGTCAGGGTCAGGCAAAGTCACATCAGAACTTGATGTATCATCTAGATCTATTAAATTGACCCCTTCCAGTACATGTTCAGACAATAAAGGGTTTACATCATTTTCAGCAGGAGGAAGAGCACATCACTGGTGCATTCTCTGTGATGGATTTGACTTCTACTCCCGCCTCTTCTCTTTTCAACATATTTGACACTAACATGCCCTTTATTTTGACATGTCACATCTTCTTGAACCGGTGTATTAAATAATGTATCAAAAAATTCACAATTATCTGAATCTAAATTTCTAGACACCTCTTCAAGATTTTTAGGGATAGGGTGTAAAGGCTGAATTGTACCTTGGTGTGCAGGGTTTTGTGACGTGGGAGCAACATTACTAGATTCTGGTCTTTTCTTTATCCAGTCCTTCATTTTGGGAAGTTCACCTTCCAATTTCTGTTCCAGATGATTCTTCATGAATGACCTGGTGTTCTTCATTCTTTGTACTAGTCCAAAAGTTCTTTCCACTTATAATAAACCTTTCAAAATAAAATGCACACTGGTGCAGAGACTTCAAAGTCGCCACCCAATCAGCTTGGGAATACCAAATACCTAAAGACACGTGGTAGAATATAAAAACCTTTGGAACCTCGTACCGACAACACACAAAATTTCTTTACAACATAACTCTTAATGCTTATGAAAATAGAAGAAGTGGACAAACCTAACACAAAATTATAGGCTTAACCTTCAAATCACAAAAACACTATGAAAAATCTATGCAAAATGGACAACCAACACACTGACAAGAAATACTAAAATTAGCTTCCCCAGTAGAGTCACCATTTTGTTGGTTTTTTTTTACACTGTAACCAGGTTGGTCTTCTAATCTACCTATGGAATTTCCAATTCCAATCAAAGGCAGCTCGAAGGACCGAGACCAACTGACGAGGAATTTGAAAAATCCTCCTACACTTTGGGCTCTGCAAGACCCGGGAGGGTGATCCCTTAATGTGTTTACAACCTCTGCACCAATAACATAAACAACATTAAGATATAACAAATAATCCCATTGAGTAGCTCAACACAATAAGATAATATCAAATAAAATTGGTTGTTCACTGATAATATCAACTATGTGGAGCATGAGATAACTACAACACAATCCATAGTAAAATATAGTCATTGATTTGCAATTTGTAGCAAGCTTTAGGCAAAGACAAACAATTATTGAACTACACGAATAAGTACAACTTAGATCAGTGCCATATATCCATTGTAGGAGTGAAATTCATAAGCATCTAAAGGTTTATGATAGATTTAATAGATAACATATAAGATCCCTAACAATATTGCATTACAATTTCATCAGTATGCATTCTAACCCAATACTACTTATCAAATCCTTATACATAACATATCTGCCTATAATCCCATTCAAGCATTTTAATTAATTCCTTGAATTAAAGCTAAAATAAGGATCACACACACCACAATAGTGAGATGAATGAAACAACCCTTAGTAATCTTATTCAAAATTCAGATATGCATGTACAGTGGAGAGACGTGAGTTTGAATCTATCATTTCAACTCAAATGCTAGTACTGTTATACAACATTAAATCCCCATGAATTTAAAACCTATTACAGAATGACCCAGAACCTAAATTGCATTTCTCTCTAAAACCATTAGACTCTATAATTTTCTCTACCACTTCACCTAGACTCGACCAAAAATTATCTAACTTGCTAAACCATACTTCTGGCCTTGAAATCCTTCTTATAGAAAGTGAAGGAGCAAACAAGCATCAGGCTAGAAAGTACACATGTCACCAGCCAATTGGCACACCTGGTGATATTCCAAAAATTGTTACAACAGCCATCACCTTGGAGAATATTCTCATTCATCATGTCAGCTAAGGAAAGTTGATGCAACAACAAAAACCACAAGAAAACCGCGCCAAGACTGCCATCAAAGCAAAACTGGAAACCGTTGTAACTGCAACATCTAATTTACCACCCATTAGTAATCCATTCTTTTATTCTTCCTTAGTCAAATATTTAGTTACCCATTTCTAGTATTCTTCATCAGTCGGCCAGTCAAAATTAATTACCTCATTCACCTTGGCATTATAAGGTGTGTATTTTACCACTACCTGATTTGCATCCCTTTCAAAAGATTCCAAAAATGAGATGGTACTAATAATCTTATCCATACAAATCACCAACAAATCATGATCTGAGTCATCACAAATTAATTTAATTTGATCATTGATGACCTCACTTGCTTGATCCTGCTACTATTGGAGTGATTTGATTTTCCCCTGCTCATCAATTATATCAGGTAACAATGTGTTACCCCAATCATTGAAATTCTTCACCAACTCCCTAATCTTCCTACTCAAATCATCTGGTAGGGTCTGAAAACCTTGCAATGACTTAACTAATACTTGAGTAGGCTTTAATGATTGGGGCCTATTATTTGTCTCAAACCTTGAGGCCTTATACATGACATCCAAATCACTAGCCCTAGGGATCCAATTTTCAATCAATGGTATCACTACCTCCTGGTCCCTATCAATATTCTTTATTACATCTAACAACAAAGACTATAAAGAATGTATAGATAGCAATTTACTATCAACCTTTTCATTTAAATGCCTCAAGACAGTAGTAACAATCTCCTTTTTCTTTGAAAGAGATCCCTCCTCACTTACCTTTAATGATGTATGTAATTCATCAATTCTTTTTCAAGAGCTTCTTCTTTGTAGGATCAACATAGCACTCTATTTCTTCATCAATTTGTTCTAAAGGAGGGGTGAGGGAAAGATTTTGACTGGGAGACCATGGTGTGGAAACAATTGGAGAAGCAGGAGGCACTGACCCTGCTGTGGAAGGTAGTGTATTGGTCCTCAGAGCACTTGATGTATCCCCAATTTATTTATACCTAAACCTTTCCACTTCAGTTTGCAACTCAACATTCTTCTGTTGCATCTTGCTTTATTCCTCAATCAAAAGGTTATACTTCTCCATTAGGCTCTTCTTTTCAGCCTCCTCCCTTTCAGTAGTCTTTTGAGACAATTTGGCCACATTCACAGTCAAATTAGTGGCCTTAGTGGTTGAGGTCTCTAAAGCTCTCTTTATTATTAATCCTCCTCTTAAATTTGGATTAATATCTATAACATTTGGCTTTCTTCCTTGAGGGGCCAATGCCCAAATTGCAAAAGTTTCATATTCCTCACTGAAGGTAGAATCTTGCAATGCTACCTTGACTTCTTCTTAAGAGTCTTGAAAAGGATGCTTGGACTTTAAAATAGCATTAAATTCTATAGCATCTGCAATGTCCCATTCATGAAGAATTAATACTCTAGCCTGACTTAGTAGTTTTCTTCCTTCTTCAGGAGTGATGTTCTTGAATTCTTCCATTAATTCAGCTTTTACTTCCTCATCATTCTCTTGGTTTTCCCTATTAGGTCTTAGTTCTCTTCTCTTCTTACACTTATCTTGATATTCTTCAAATTTCATCCTCCATACCAATTGCAAGAATACAAGATTTTTTACAAATGTATTGTCATCTAGAAACTCCTTGCATGCTTCCATTCTTGCATCTTGTACACTTTTTCCTTTCATATCTAAATCAAATAAAACCAATTCAACTAGCCTAGGAGGGGAAGGCATACAAACCTGCATGTCATGATCAGTAACAACAATTTCATCCATCAAATTCTCCTGTGGTTGATCAATTCATTTCCTTTTAGGGATTGGATCAGATGGTGGTGATGGGGGACTATCTTCTGGTGATGATTCTAAATCAATGATTTTGATTGCCCCATGCACTTTGAATTTTGGACCTGGTTGTGAAGGCAACTTCATTATTTGCTTTTCTTATTTGTCCACTTCTTCTTTATCACTGTTTTCATCCTCTTTCCTCCTATAAATGGGATACCTTTCTGTAGGCTGGTATGCTGGCCTTGTTTCAATTGGCCTGACACCTTGTTCCTGTACACCCAGACTTAGTTCTAAATTTATCCTTTTGGTCCTCAATGTGCCCATAATTTCCTTGAAGTTCTCCATTAGAAAGTTAATTTTCTTATGGTATGGATTGAACTCCAACAATGGATTATACTTCGGATCTATTTTATGCACAATATCTAATAGCTTATCATAAGCTATCCAATTCTCCTTATTCAACTCCTGCATATTTAGGTCAAATTTGTTTCTAATCAGGTCCTCATGAAAGTTGAACTCATAAACAAATTTTCTGACCTTTATTCTTTGTCTGAAAAGAGCAAAGAAACCCTTAGGATCATCTTGCCGCTTTGGGCCACACCTCAGATGGTAATCATCAAAGAAAATCTCGAAATGCACCCAACCTCCTTTTGAAAAGAAAAAATCTGACACCACTGTATAATCAGGGAAAAATGTTCCCTTACCCCTTCCAGTGAGGTTGTCCTCATGGATACAACCTATTTACCACATAACTTCTGCAAACACCACTCTTGGTGGCACATTGTATGGCAGTATATGAGGGGCCCCCTAAAAACTATATACTCTCAAAGCAGTGCTGACTGGGTATGGGATAATGCCACCCTAGTTATGGAAAACTTTTAATTTTGGCTTCCTCCCCTTTGGCCTTAGGAAATCATGTAATTCCTCAGGGATCCTAGGCACATTCACCATCAATCTAGCCCTTAATCTGGAAGCAAAAAAATTATCAAATTGCACATAATTGGTACTTTCCTTATTGCAAGTTAAATCTGCAGCCCATATCTGTACTGGAAATCTTTCTCCATCAATAGATTGCCTTAATTTCATCTTTTCAGATAAGAAATCAACATTCTTGAACAAGAACATATGCATCAACATAGAATACCAAAAGAATTGAGTGCCGGTATCATTTTTCTGCAACTTTGACAGCCCTTCATGTATCCTCTCAGCCAAGAAAGAAGCAAAGTCATATGTCATAGAGAAGTTAGGGCATTGTATTTGCACCCCCATGAACATGTATGCAATGGGCATCACCGCACCAGGACTAAAACCCAAAATCTGACACAATGAATATAAAGTGGCCAATAAATGATTTGTAAAATAGTTTAATCTGAAAGGCTCTTGGTCACTAGGGCTGATATGAAATCTTGATCACCCATGTGACAGGGTCATATCTTGCAGCCACTGCCCTAAGCAGGTCTACATCAAGGAACACATTTGGTACCACCAGCTTCCCCATATCATACATCCAACCATTTGAAAAGGGGTGAGGAAAATTCCTTTGTCCATACCACAATCTGAACATTTCCAAACCTATGAGGGGAATCCTAGCATCGATTATGATGGAGAAATTATATACTAACCCTTCTCCTAGGATTTTCCCTCGCATTAGAACCAATCCCTTCTTCCTATCATTCGTTGACAAGGGCAATTGATCTAGAAAATCATCGTACAGGTTTCTTCTTAAATAGTCAACTTGGCCAGAATGTTGCTTGGGTGGTGCCATCTTGGAAAAACTAGGGCCTCTTTACAACGTTACACTTCAAATAGCTAGGACTAACCAGAGATAGGAAATTAAAGAACAAAACACTGCAATTTCTTACAACTATAATTAAACTATAGTCCTAACATGTTTATCAACAAGATCAATGACAAGAAAAATATATATTTTCCCAAATTCAAGTGCAGAATGACCGGAAGACACAAAAATTAACTCACGACTTTGTTCGTAGAAATCCCAAATTCTGGCCGCAAAGATTCACAACTTCGCTTTCGGCTCTGAAATTGCTCCGCAAAATACTTGAATGCCTGGTAATACAAATAAAATAGGAGTATTGATTTTATTTCGATCAAATCATGCCAGTAAATGTCTCATCTACCATTAAAGCTCACTCGCGCACTACACGAACAACTCCAACCATATTTAATGCAAATTTAAATTTTAGCCGTCGATCCTTCAGTTTGATCAAATCATCTAACAACTACCTTCAAAACAAGCTGACACAATCGCCAACATGACAATAAGGGACCCACCATACCATACACTACCAAGGAAGTCCACGTGACGGTTGCCCACGATATCGCAATCATTAAAAATCCTGCAACTTTGGATCATGTGATGGCGGGCAACCATAGATCTTGAGCATCAATGATCTTGTTCCTTCAAGACATTTGCCAGCCTTATCATTAACCATCGAGCAAATTTTTTGTTAAGATTATAACATATCCATTGATTTAAAACATGTGCATCTCAAGAACACTTTAGTAATTCACCTTTTAATGTATTAAGGCCAGACAATATTTCCTTTATTGTTTCGGCTTCATCAGATGAGACATGTGGCGCTCGCCCGTGATATCACGATCAGTTAAAACCTTGTAACATCCGATCATGCGATGGTGGGCAACCGTTGAGATATGATGATAATTGATCGATGGTCAACCAAACTTATCTCCTTCGGCCACACCAAAAAGGACATGTGGCGCCCGCCCGTGATATCGCGATCAACCAAAGCAGTGTGGTGGGGTCATCGCAGGATGGTGGGCAACGACTGAGATCAAATGGCAGTTGATCAATGGTCGCACAAATTTTATCCTGTTGCAAAACAAAACATTTATTAAAAGGACAAGGGGACATCACTAGGCAGATGGTAAACAATGACATAAGTTGCTTTTAAACGATGGAACACGGGGCCAACCAAGACTTAGGAAAATAAAACCCCGCAGAAGAAATAAAATATTAAGATCAAAGGGACCCAGCCTAGACGAAACAATAGTACATAAGTCATTTTAAAACCCTTCAAAAAGTAACAACGAAATAGATCCCAACCAAGGCGTAAAATAAACACAAGGGTTTTACATGCAAACAAAGCTAAAACCCCAACCCTCAAAAATTTCCAACAACATGAAAGACCAGTGACATAAGGCAAGGCATGAGTGAAACACAAGGAGCAAAAATTTGAAGTTCCATCACTTCAAATCACAAATTCCAAAACATTTGAAAAATCATAAAATCCAAAAACATTTGAAAAGTCATAAAATCCAAAAACATTTGAAAAATTATAAAATCCAAAAACATTTGAAAAATCATAAAATACAAAAGTATTTGAAAATTTCTAAAATCCAAAAACATTTGAAAAACTGAAAAATAAAATAAAAATCCTTGATTTCTTATCTTTACCTTGCACTAGGGTTTAGAATCCAACCATTATCCACCAACTTATCTATCCAAACCATCCCATTGTCAATTCTAATCGAAACTCACAATCATGTCTTCATCTTACCTTGATAGTCTCCTTAGTCAAACTAAAAACCTCATAAGCACGTTCCATCAATACCAACAAATTGCAATCCCTAGTCATCCACCTATATCTCATCGATACCAACAACCCCCAACATTCCAACCTACTTACCAACAACCCATAAACTCTAGTTATCCATTCATATATCCTCAATATAAACAACCAATTTTTTGCAAGTATGAGTAGTTGGTATTGTCATTGATTTCAACAAGCCTATTTTTTCATTGGTGTCAACTGTATGAGAAGAATATTGTTACAAGAGTATGTGTAGTTTTTGGTATTGTCCATGTTTTTGCATTGATGATGCTTTGATTAGTTGCATTATGTTGTCATTGTATACACCTAAAAATGGTCTGAAGAATATAATTAATTAAACATGATTTATTTGATTAATTAACCTTAAATTCATCTACTATTGAATAAATAGAAATATTTATTTATATATTCCACTTTTAATTCTTCTATTATTATCATTACTATTTTCTTCTATATTAATTCATTCATTCTATCTTTATGACATCATTTCATCTTAATTAAATAAACACATTTAAATACTTTGTTGTTTAATTATCATATCTCTTCTATATTTATTTAATAAAAAAATTTCTATAGTTTGTTTTATTAAATTAATTATTCTCTTTTGTTGATTTGAATAAATAAAAATATTCAAATAAAGGAAATTTCCTCTATTCACTCACCAATAAAATTAGATATTTTATATCTAATTAATTCAACTGGCATTCACGGGAAAGCTGTGGAGACAAATTGGAGACAAATTGGAAATCAATTTGTTAATCTCCTTCCTTTGATTCTTCCTATCCTCTGGCAAGACGTTTTTGTGGGGAGGAACCATTCCTGTATTCTTCTCAGGCTTCTTCATCCTTCACCATTGAATCCTCCAAATCAAATCTTGACCTTTGCCTTGCTGCCATATCACATAATGCTACCAGGAAATCTATATATACAACCTTTCTCCATAGGAAATGGATCCCAATTTTGTGCAATCTTACTCTGCAAAAATAGCATTCAATCATTCAAGCATTTAGCAATTATCACAAAATCACATAGCAATCAGTAGAATCATAATCATGGCATTCCATTTAGATTCATCATAGTTTACAGTAGCTTCATTTATCTATTTTATGTCATTTGCATCAGAAGGATTTCATCATTGCACTTAGAAATAGAATCATACAACTTTAGCATTATAATCATAATCATCCCATTCTCTAGATTGGCATTTTAACAATCACAGTGCTTACCAAATCAGAGAGCCCTCAGTGATTTAATAAATCTTTGGAGATAGGGAACAATGAGACTCTTTCAAGAGTTTTCCTGTATTTTAATTAGTTTAATTGTTCATTCTCTTGATATAATGTTTCGTTAAGAAGTGTTGTTCGTTATTTTACTCATTACTTATTCCACACTTACATTTTGGCACCCACCATGGGGCTTCTAACCCCATGTTTTAACAATTTTTCTGAAAAGTGTCCTTACAGGCTTCTTATGTGTTTCTTTTAGCACAATTGAGAGATTTTACGGTGCATCCATCAAAAACTTTAGCACATTTGACGACTGTTTCAGAACATCCATCAAAAACTATAGTGCATCTGAAGACTATTTCAGCGCATCGACCAAAAACTCCCAGCGCGATTGACTGTTCCCTATTCAACTCTATTTAGCAAATCTGATCAATTTTGTAGCGCATCTAACAAATTCTACAGCGCATCAGATAAATTCTACAACGCATATGATCAATTTTGTGGCACATATAACCTCTATTATAGCGCATTTGTAAAAAGCTATCTAGATTCGATGCAACCATGACCAATATTTTCATTACTGCATTTGGATTAAAATGAACCAATCCTAGGGTAGTCATTTGGATTAAAATACACCAATCCTAGGGTAGTCATCATACATTGCTATCTCGATTAAAATAAACACCATTTCTTTTATGAAGAAATATCTTCATGTAGATAGCAAATTATCATTTGGGCTTTAAAAATTGAACATTGTCTACTGTGATTATGCGGTGATAGGCCTATGCTCTCCCCTTAACTAGGTGATCAAAATGCTAGACTCATCTATTAATTTCATGCACTTTATGCTTTGTTAAATCCTTTATAAGGCCTGCCATAGTGGGAAAAGGTACTCACCCTACGAGAACGACTTGAGTGGGAACAACCAAATCTAGGTTTTCCAACCCACTATAAAATAAAAGTAAATCTAGGGAAACCCACATTTACCAGAAGTGTGCAAGATAACCATCCCCAAAATATTTGTTCTAAAGATTGGGAAGTCTCCTGAGGGAGTTTATCATATGCCACTCTGAATGGATACCCTATCTACAAACCCTAGTGTAGTATCCAACTTGTCAGTTTTGGAACATTGAAATGCTCACGGTGCAAGGGGAGGGAAGAATTTTCCCCCAAGATACTCACCATATAATTTCCAAGGATTGTTTGCTCAAGGGATCGAGAAATATAACTTTAAGTACGCACCTGGAAAAGACAAAAACACAAGTGCCTCTAGGGGGTGACATGGTTGTGTGAGTCAATGCAATTTTAAGATGTGGGCTATTGAGTATAACGATGACCTTTTTGACCTTAAGAGTGAGTCTACTTGAAGTGTATTCTTTGTCAAAAACTAGTGAAAATCAAGAAGGATCATGTTTGATTCTTGAACATACACTTATTGTTTAGATTGTAGGACTTAAAAACAACTGTTGCACAATTGCTTGCTATGTTTTCAAATCATTAATTCAGATAAAGATCATCTAGAAAAACACAAAGAGTTTGAAAAATCAACCTATGAAATTTATGATTAGGGATTGGAAATCCACAACATTTGTCAAGAAATCCCTTACAAAAAGAGTCAAAAAACCAAAGAAGCAACTTATCTACAAAAAAGTTTTGGGAAGGAGACGCTTCTTATATCAAAGTAGAAAAATCTTGCTTCAACATAGAACTTTCATCCATAGGTTTCACGACTTTGCTAGAGGATATACTGGTGATTTTTCCAGAGAGCCTTTATATTCACAAGCTTATTTCCAACGAAGAGCTCTTTCACAAAAGCATAATCATAGTCAACCCATTCGTCAGTCTTTCATCCCACAACCAACAATAGAATATTCCAATAGGCCAAATCAATTCTTACAATAGAGGAAACAATTGAAAACATTAGGATTGTCATCAAAATCAAAATTTACCAACAAAGATACCCTGTGAAATTCAGAATATTATACCAAAAAAAAATTAGTCCCTTTACTAAGAAAAACCAGACAACACTGTGAGGTCCCAAAATAGCACATATACAGTCTGTTTTAGAGCATACACCCTGTCTTTTAGTGCATCCACTATTAAAATAGCGCATTCACAATCTGTTTTAGTGCATTTGACAAGTCTTATAGAACATCTACAGTTTGTCACCAAAAACTATTAGTCAAAAATCACCAATATCTTGGCGCATCTGCAGTCTATTATAGCACATATACCCTATCTGACGGTGCATTTACCATATCTTTTAGTGCATACATAGTATTTTTTAGCTCACGTGTCCTCTATAATAGCGCATCCACATAACAAGAAAATAGAGAACTATTGGAAACCCCTATCAGACTGTTGACATCAAAACTCAGGTTTTTATTAGGACAAAAACATTTTCATAGTCCAGACAATGTCTTAAACCTGAAACAAAATAGGATCATGCAAGTCAAACTCTTTGAAAGCTAAAACTAGATCTTACAACTTTAGAGTGTCCAAATATCAAACACAAATCTTGGTTATTAGGTTAAGTTTCATCATCAGGATTTTGTCATCCTACAATCACGAAACGAAACACAATAATCAAATTTTTAACTTAGTCTTATCAATAGGATATATTATTCTATTTGAATTTGTTAAAATCCAATTTACACTCATCCAAACACAAAAGATCAAAGTTTAATCAGAAAAAAAAAAAACATGTATGCCAATTTTGACAAGGTTACAAAGAAAGAAACTTAGGGAAAAGGAAATTGAAACATCAAATATCATGGTTGAAGAAAATCCCTTTCACAGATTCCACCAAAATGATGGAAATGAAATAACCCAAGAGGATGTCCAAACAACACAACAAGATCCAAATTTCCACAAATTCATGGAAAAGGTTTTGGAACAAGATATGGAAAAATATCTTTTGATGCTAGCTAAAATAGGTGCCAAACTTCCAAAAGACTTTGATGTCAATCGACTGAAAGAAATGCCTAAAGCAACTGAAACTGAATCTCACAACACACAAAACACAGATCAAGCAGTTTCCCTAACACATCAAATGAAAAATTTGCAACAAAAACTCCAAGATATGCAAAAAGGAACCACAAAGAGGTACTCATTACAATACATTTGTCCTTATCCTTTTGATCCAAGTGTAGACATGATACCATTTCCTAGACATTACAAATTCCTGAAATACGACAAATACAATGGTAAAATAGACCCAATTGATCATGTGAGGGAATTTAGAACCATGAGTATATAATTTTCACAAGAATACACTTATCTAATGAGGTTATTTCCAAGGAGCTTAGGAGGTCAATGTATGGAATGGTTTTCTAAACTACAACCAGGTATTTGATCTTTTGAAGAACTAGTCAATAGGTTTATCTCACAATTTTCCTTCAATATTCAACATGAGGTAACAATAAAAAGACCTTTACAACATGAAACAAAATAAAGGTGAAACATTCCTCTCATTTCTACAATGATGGCGAAGGTTGTTTGCTAGATATCCTTGTTCTATACCAAAAGAAGAAAAGATGGAACTATTCATTGACAACCTAACTGATGACATGAGCTATAGGCTTGAACTACAATGTCCACCTACATTTGAGAAAGTAATTGAAAATGGGATCAAGATCAAGGAAGCCTTAGTCAAAAGAGGAGTAATAAAACATTACAACGAAGGATCAAAAAATACAAATTCCTCAAATCACTATGGAAACAATGATAAACCTAAGTTTTGGAAAAATAATAGAAATACTGGAAATAATGATGCTACAAATGACACACAAAATGTGAAACCAGTATTTAATTTGACGGAAACTACTGCAAAGACCAATCAAAACAATGACCAAAACATCAATCAGAATGTTAGTCAAAACAATAATCTGAACAATGGAGAATCTAAGCCATAATCATATCCAAGACCATCAAATAGATGAAGATTCACACCATTGGGACAAACACTAGAATCAAAAATGAGAGAGCTTATTGTAAATGAAATTATCACCTTACCCAAAGTGAGAAATTGGGAACCAAAAGTAAAACCATCTTGGTGGAATGATGTTGACTACTATAACTTTCATAAAAACAAAGGACGTAAGACAAATGATTGTATGCAGTTGAAACATCTAGTACAATATTTGATAGACAACAAGAAATTATTCATGGAAGGACCTCAAATAATCAATGATAATGGTGCATTTAAAAATCCTTTGCCAAATTATGAAAAGGGAGAATCTTCTTCTACAAATAGTAAAGGTAAAAATGTAAACTACATTTATGACAACACTATTTATTGTATCTCTATAGTTGAGAATAATCAAGATCATAACAATCAAAGTGATAATGTGGAAACCAATGACATCATACCCATAGATCTAATCCCAAACATGGATACATCCAACAATCATATCGATGTCATAAAAATCAGGTAGAATCAAGAATATCAACTAGTCAATGTGACAACAAGGGGGCAATATGAGGTAATATTGAAAGGAGTTTCATCTAAAACCATTGCTACCCCTTCAAATCAATACAACAGTGTCGATCAACTGCAAAAAATATCGGCATAAATATCAATTTTAGAACTCCTTAAAATCTCACCATCTCATAAGGAGGTTTTGGAACAAGCTCTTGTGGCCACAACAATACCCAATAATCTGGATGTTTGTCAATTCTAGGCTATTGTGGGACACTTAACCACGCCTCACTACCTATCATTCTAAGAACAAGATGATGTGTCGCTTACTCATCCACACAATGCTACCCTTCATATTGAAGTCTTAATCCACAAACACTAAGTAAAACATGTCTTAATAGATGGTGGAGCTGGTTTAAACATTTGCACTTTAAAATTGACCCGTGCACTAGGTTATTCTGATAATGCTATTGATGCCAAAAGGAAGATCACAATAAAATCCTAGGATGAAGAAGAAAGATCCTCCAAGGGGTTGATCATGTTGCCTATTCAAGTGGGACCAATTGTGAAGAATATTGTTTTCCAAGTATTAGACAAAGAGCTCACTTATAACATACTCTTGGGACGTCCATGGATTCATGAAATGCAAGTAGTACCTTCAACTTATCATTGGTGTTTAAAATTTCCGGTCAATGGACAAGAAGTCACTATTTTAGCTGATAACAATAGTCCTAAAACTTGTAACATGCTTAAAACAACTCAAGAAACTTTGGTGCCCCATAATAGAGAAGCAATCACTTCTAGTTCATCCAGTGGTGAAAATAAACTAAATTTTATATCCGAATGGGTTGTTAAAAAGGACTAGTCAAAAGAAACAGGTGTTGCAGACTTCACTCTATCAAACAATGAAGCTCAACTGGATACTCTATCACAACAATTCAAAGAAAAGATACAGTTAAAAGACAAAGGAATGGGAGAGTATTCCATTGATAAATATTTATGTTTTTCATAGTTTCTTCCATCATCATCAACACCTACCACAACTTTAGATGAAAGGTTTGTAAAAGCAGGTACTCTGGAAGACGAATCAAAAGACAAGGCCATCCTCAATTGGCTCTACAAAGATGAAGATGCATCAACATCAACAAATATTAGCATTAAGGAAGATCAATATGGAAAAGGAAAAGCTATCCTAGAGAAAATGGGGTATGAAGGACAAGGACCTATTGGAAAAAGAAAAGAAGACATTGTAAAACCCATCCAATCTCTCACACTTCAGCCAAAGGACAAAACAGGATTGGGTTATATAAGAGAAACAAAAGAAGAAGCCACTCATAAAGTTGTTGAAAGAATCCTTCAAATGAGAGATAGCTCTGAAACAGATTCTAATGAATATGAGTTAGATTCTTTATCAGAAATATCATACAAGGACATACAGGTTGATGTTATAAAAGAGTATGCACCCACAAGCGAGGAGGGACAAAGCTCAAGGAATAGATCCCTTGTATTTGGATCACAAAATATTGATGACTCAAGTGAGGATGGATAGATATTGAGTGAAATAGATGACTTGGAGGAGAGTAATATCATAGACCTTAACATTACCACTAAATTTTTTGACAACATTGCTATCAAAACCTTTACTGCCATTGACCTTAACCAATATGATGACTTCTTACCATTAATGCATCTTAAACTTATCAACTGGGAACCAATTCAACCTAATAGTATTCCCATCTTTGAGAAAAATGATGTTATCATAAATTTCCTTTGTTGCGATGAACCTGACATAGGTGCTAATCATAAATCTCATAATGACGCTCTAGGTTAGGAGGGTGTCAAATCTTTCAGTTGCAAAATTGAAAACAAGAGTAATAGATCTAATGGTGAAAACCATTTAAAAGCAACATTAGATCTTTAAAAAGTAAAAATAAAGAAACACATTTGATGGTGAAAACCTTTCTGAGGCACCAAAGGATGGAAGATTTGACACCCTTCTAGAACATTTTCATGAAAGATCATCAGTGCTAGTGGAACCTACACAGTCAATCAATATTGGCACAACAGAAAAGAAAAAAAATCTACATCTGGTAGCATCTATGACATAACTAGAGAAGCCCAAATTCACCAAATTCTTTGAAGAGAGACATATAAACTTTGCTTGGTCTTACTTTGATATGCTAGGGCTAGATCCAGATCTTCTAATGCATCATCTATCTCTACCATCCAGAATCAAACCAGTAAAGCAAAAACTAAGGAAAATGCATCCCCACATCGCATTGATGGTAAGAGATGAGTTGGAAAAGTTGTTAGATGAAGGATTCATTAGGCCCATCGATTATGCTAAGTGGATTTCAAATATTGTACCTATATCTAAACCAAATAATAGTATCAAAATGTGCACAAAGTTTAGAGATCTAAATAAGACATGTCCAAAGGATGATTTTCCTTTACCAAACATTGACATTATTGTGGATTTAATAGCAGGACATGCCATGTTGTCGCTAATGGATGGCTTCTCAGGGTATAACCAAATAAAGATAGCACCTGAAGATCAAGAGAAGACAACATTCACCTATCCTTGGGGCACATTCTGTTGGAACGTCATGCCATTTGGGTCGAAAAATGTAGGTGCAACATATCAACGGGAAATGACCACTATTTTCCATGACATGATGCATACTTTTATGGAAGATTACGTGGATGATATATTAGCAAAATCATATACCAGAGAAGGACATCTAGAGATCTTGGGAAAAATCTTTACTAGACTAGAGAAGTTCAATGTTAGATTAAATCCAAAGAAGTGTGTTTTTGGGGTTACGTCAGAATTTTTTTTGGGTTACATAGTTTTAGAAAAGGGCATCGAAGTGGATCCTACTAAGGTCAAGGAAATAATGGAAATTTCACCACCAAAGAATATCAATCAACTATAGTCTCTACAGGGAAGGCTACAATCAATCAGGAGGTTTATCTCTCAGTTAGTAGATAAAATTCATCCCTTCAATCATTTGCTACATAAGAATGTCTCTTTCAAATGGGATGAAGGATGTGACACTACTTTCAATCAAATAAAGCAATATTTGATGTCACCTCCCATATTAATGCCACCTACGGAAGAAATACCATTATTATTATACATTGCAACAATAAACATTTATTTAGGGGCTCTATTAGCACAAGATCCTGAGGGAAGGGAACAAGCTATCTATTATATCAATAGGACTCTAAATGGTTATGAAATAAATTACACCTTCATTGAAAAAGCGTGTTTGGTGGTGGTATTTTCTACCCAACAATTGAGGCATTACATGTTGAACCACACGGTTAAGCTCATTGCAAAGATTGATCCGTTAAAGTACTTACTCAGCAAGGCTTCTGTAATAGGGAGACTAGCCAAGTGGGTCATAATCTTGAGTGAATTTGATATCCATTATGTGGATAGGAGAGACATAAAAGGTCAAGTGATTGCTGATCAATTAGTTGAAGCTCCATTATCTGATGGTCGTCCAATGAACATTGAATTTCCTGATGTTGACATTCTTACTGTTACAACACAACATTGGAGGCTTTATTTTGATGGGTCATACACAACGTGTGTCTGGTGCAGACATTTTGTTTGTCACACCTCAAGGACATACCATCCAAAAGTCCTATAGACTGATTTTTCCATCCACAAATAATGTAGCTGATATGAGGCCTTAATTATTGGCATCAAAGTGGCGGTTGAATGAAATATCATAGAACTACAGGTATATGGTGATTCACAACTAGTCATCTATTAGGTAAATGATGAATATCAGACAAAGGATGAAAATTTGATGCCATATAAGAAGATGATAGATGATCTCAAAAAGTACTTTGTGGATATCAAGTTTGAACAAATTCCAAGGGTAGAAAACAAAGTTGTAGATGTTTTGGCGACAATTGCTTCTCTCTTGCATTTGCCAGAAAAATGAGGTCGTTATGAGTTTATGGTAGAACAAGTGTCTAATATTGCTTATGATAATCCAAAATCTCAGACTATATACCAGTTAGTTGGCAATGAATCCTCAATCTATGGAAAGACCTATGCTTACCTAAAAGACAATATCCTCCTTCCTGATCTTTCTTGAAACCAAAAATGCAATTTCATTTGCTAATTTGCATGACACACCTTAATTGCTGACATACTTTACCGTTGAGGTCTAGATGGTGATTTTCTTCGGTGTTTAGAACATAACGAGTTTGAGACAACTTTACATGAGGTTCATGAAGGTATTTGTGGAACTCATTCAAGCGGACTAACCCTAGCGAAGAAAATCCTTTGTTTGGGGTATTATAGGCCGAACATGGAGAAAGAATCTTTTCAGTTTGTTAACAAGTGCCAAAATGTCAAATACATGGTAATCTTATTCATGCATCAGCGCAAGAATTGCACCCCTTCACATCAACATGGCCCTTTTGTCAATGGGGATTTGACCTGGTAGGAAAGATAAATCCGTCTTCATCCAATGGGCACAAATTTATAATCACAATAGAGTACTTTACAAAATGGATAGAAGCGGTTCCTTTAACAACAATCACTGGAAAGAAAATATCGTCTGTCATACTGAACTACCTCATCTATAGATATGGAATTCCTCAGTCCATTGTCATAGACAATGGTTGACCTTTTAAAAATTAGGATGTTCAGGAATTGTGTGAGAAGTTTCATATCCAACATCATTTTTCAACACCGTACTATCCTCAAGGAAATGGCCAAGCAAAGGCCTCAAACAATTTTTTTTTGAAAATTCTAAAGAAAACAGTTAACGATGTTGGATTGATTGACATGTTCAATTAAATCCTACTCTTTGGGCATACAGAACCAGCATTAGAACTCCTATAGGAGGTACACCATATGTCTTGCTATATGAAACATAGGCTATATTACCCATTGAGGTTGAGATTCCATCACTCCGTGTCTCACTAAAGGGTATCATTATAGATGAGGATTATAGGGTCTCTAGAATTCAAGAGATGGAACTATTGGATGAACATTGTCAACAAGCTGTGAACCATTTGACGACATATCAACAGAGGATATCCAGAAGCTACAATCACAGAGTAAAGCCTAGGGTCTTTCAAGTTGGTGACTTCGTTCTAAAGGAAAACCCTATAAATCAACAAGAAAGAGAAAAGAAAGGGAAGTTTGAATCTAATTGGCTAGGTCCCTTTGTCATCATATCAATTTATGGATATGGAGCCTATCGGTTGTCTACACCTAAAGGGGATCTGTTTGATGAACCTATCAATGGTATCCATTTTAGAAATTTCTACACCTAAATCACCTAAATGCATGGTTGAAGTTCTGGAAAAATGGTTACCTTGATGAAAACCTGGAAAATAAGCATCTTAGTGATAGGAAAAATACAAAAAAAAATAGAAAAGAGAAAAAAAGACTAAAAAATGCAATACAAAACGTAACTTGGGTGAAAACCGAGAATAGGCACTACTTGTGATTTAAAGCCAACAGTTCAATCTATTAGAGGCATGTCACGTAATTAGTTCACTTTCATCATCATTTTCCGTCCATTATCGTATCATTGTAATGTGGTCATGTCCCACCTTAGCTTAGGAACAAAATTTGGACCTCACTGGGGGGAAGAAAATTTGAGTTTAAGCAAATGGAAAAATATTAGTAAGACAAATGCAATAAAAACAATGATCAAAACGCAACCCAACATTAAACATCAATCACCATCAGAAACACATCAAACATCCATATCATATCAAAATCTAAAAAAAAAAAAGATCAAAAATTAGTCAAAAAGTCAAAAACAAAGTCATCCAGTCGAACTATGTGGTCTTTGCATATATAACATAGGCAAGGATAATATTTTATTAGCCCTTGAGGCCCCTAGGATAGGTATTTAGGTTAGGTTTTTGGTCAAAATCTTGAAAAATCACAAAAAAATCAAAAAATTGAAATCAAAATGGATGATCTAACTGAATAATGTTTGAAATACTTTAAGCAAAGGTTGGATAGTTGTACTTTGATCTTTGTTATCATTTCTTTAGAGCAACTCGATGATGTATTGAACTAGAGAAGCTAGGAAGGAGAATCGTATTTTCTTTGTTTGTTGTTTGTGAGTTGATCATTATTATTATGTGAATTTTCGCGAGACATGCTCTACAAAGTATCACTGATGACATTTAGAATTCACATAGGAAAGTGATTAATTCTTGTATGTTTAAGCAAGAAATGCTAAGGTCATCTCGGTTTAATTATACCTAGATGCTTGTGTTCACTTGCAATATCAAAAATCATGGAAGTAGTACTCAAGTCATCATGGTCTAAATTATACCATCGATGCTTGTACTCACTTTCAACATTTAAAGCTCTATGATTATACAAAGCACAATAAATGGACTATTAAGATACCAATGTTTGCATGTAGATTTGCATGGTAAAATAGATTGCATTCATGATAGTTTTACATCTACAGAGTATTTGTTACAAACGCTGGTAAAGGATTAAAAAATGATGATATCTTTTCTCATAATGAATTGAGTATACTTGACATTAACAAAAACATCATCATTATCATGTAGATGCATAGTCATTTTCATTACATATATTAGAAAGCATTTAATTTATCATTTCATCATTCATATATTTGAATCAACTAAATTACATTAATCATATCATTTTTTTTTCATATCACACATCATAAAACTGCATGAGAAAATTATCAAAAACATCCTCAATATCATGTAATTACATTTCCATATCATACATCCATTCATCATATCATATATCATACATTCGACATACCATTATATTCATCATTCATTCATCCATCTATTACATCATGTATTTTCATTTAAAATATATCACAAGAATAAAATCGCACATATCTCATTTACATCGCACGTCATATATCATTAAAACATCATGCATCCATACATCATCATTAGGCACATAGTCACATTTAAACATCATAGATAGAACATCATAAATCATAGTATAACATCATGATTGTAAATTGCATCCATAACATCACAATATAAGGATCATCACATGGCATATAGAACATAGAAAATAAATGCATCTATCATATAATCATATAGAACACATAATAGATAGATAAAATCCACTGCATATCATATAGATCTCAAAATCATAATGTCTAGTATACAATGATGTCTGAGATAAAAAGAGATATATCATCAAAAATGGTTGTGGATCAAAATAATTGAAATGTACATCGCATCTCAAAATACAACAGAAGGTACAATCATGAAACTATGTGTTGTTGGCTCCAGACGGTGTAGGCATCTCTAGACCAGAACCTCCACCACCATATGTACTGGGATCTCTCAAGTCTCTCGGGAGGGGTTGTGTCACACCTCTA